>CM069441.1:74689589-74852089 GCA_035610835.1 Ophiura sarsii | reverse complement strand
AAAACTACAGACCGGAAGTTAGTCAATGATAATATGGTACAGCTTGTTTACAAAACAAACGAAAAGTTTCTTCTACCTAATCAGCGAGTAAATATTTGCCACACGGTAGTGACAAACGGCGCACGCAAGACTACGGCTGTACGATGAATTGGAAAAACTTCAGGAAAGGGCTATTTACACAGACAGAGACAGCGTTATCTTCTATACTAACAGACTTGATCCTGACCACTATATCCCTCAGCAGGGCTCAAATTTAGGTGACTTGTCGGACGAAATACCGGGCGATGAATTTGTGTCATCTGGCCCAAAATCATATTCGTTCACCGTATCAGGGGACAAAGACCGCAAGAAGTCTGTATGCAAAGTGAGAGGGTTTACATTAAACTGGGAAAACTTCAAGAAAATCAATTTTGATTCCATGGCTGCGCTAGTCAAGGGTGTTGATGGCCCGCGAGAAATTCATTTAACCGACGATTGCGCCATTACACGCGATGTTACAAAATTGAAAATAGTCAATAAAGTATTAACCAAAAGATACCGTATGGTATATGACAAACGCATGGTTTTTTGTGGGCAATTATAAAACTCTACCATTTGGGTATAAATTAGACGACTAAAAGTCGAAAGTTTCATTTCTCGTTAACCCTTTGATACCTGAGGTACCATTATGGATCATTATGAAACATCGAGGGCTCATGATAATATTAATCACGAAAGCGTACCTTCTAAAACTTCTATAAAACGGACAAGGTTTTTTTTATGCGGGATGATATTTACTTTATGCGTCATTATTGTTGTAATTATCTTCCTCACATCGCTGCTTATGACCGGTAATAAAGTACAAACAACCTTTGAACCCCCGACGACGGAGCCTATAGCTAAATTGGCTAAGGCGGCTAAATGTCAAATAGGTTACTTTAGCGATGCTGAAGATAAAAACGGGATCAAGTGTGATTTTAAGCTCACCGACGGAAATATTTGCTTGTTGAAAGATGCGTTTAATCTAGGCGTTACATCTAGGCCATGTTTTTGCGAGTACATGCGTGACTAAAAGCGGAAGCGTCATTGTTGATTTAAGACAAGTGTACGATAACGTATATAATGATACTTAAGTACCAACTTTTGATGGGGTTAAACTTAAATTGATTCAGTGGCGAAGATTAGTAAAAGGTCTCAAAACTATCAACAAAACTATTAAAACTGTCAAATGACGTCATCGCATCAAACCCGTTACCACTACTGAGGCGAAGCAGATGCAGGTGATTGCTGATAGAGTGTTTTTAATGAATATTGTGTTTTTAATGATTATTGTGTGTTGTAATAATATGTTATATCAATTTGCATTATTAGTATCCTCAAGCTATGACTGACGTAAGAAAACATCCGTTCGCCATGTTGGTGAGCAGACCGTCAGGTAGCGGGAACACAGTTTTCACTTCAAAGTTACTGCTGCATAAGGACGACTTGATTACACCGGCTCCTCCGAACATTATTTTTTTGCTACGCGCAATTTCAACATGCGTACACCGGACTCTCGCAGAAAATACCTTCCATTAAGTTTATGTGTTGTGCCGCCTAGTTTCGACGCCGAAGACTTGAATTTTAGAAAAAGGTAATTTCATCATTATCGACGACCTGATGAACGAAGTGGGAAATGATCCACGACTCGTCAACTTGTTTACCAAGAGGTCTCATCACAAAAACATTTCCGTAGTCTATTCTATCTCGTCCAGAACCTTTTCAACCAGGGTAAGAACGCTAGAACAATCAGTTTAAACGCAAATAATTTTACTCTGTTCAAGAACGTCCGTGATGCCAGCCAGATATGCAGTATGGGAAGACAGATTTGCCCCATCAACCCAAAGTTTCCCATCGAAGCTTACAACGACGCAACCAGAAAGCCTTTCACTTATAGGGGTGTATGGATTTCAACTGGAATAGCCCATTCGCTAAATTGAACATGCAATCGGTCAAACATGATCTCATCTCGGCTACGCCTCGTTTAATAAAAAGTCAATTTTCTTAACCTCGTACTCATAAACATTCGATATCATTCATCTCATATTAACCATGGGACGGTGTGAGTGTGCAGGAGGTGGGAAAACTTACTTTGTTTAGAAATTATTTTGCTCCTCCTTAGAATTTACGTCACTGCTCCTTTAACAGTATGAAGAAAAATAGAAACGCAAACCCAGATTTTATGGGTAACCTTTTCGCTGGGCCTAACGATGATACGCCAGAAGCTACAGTGGAAACGGTGGAGACGAATTCGGAAGACGCGTCATTCTTAAGAAAAGGTAGCAGTGTTGTAAATTAATTAATAAGTCCTACGCTGTAAGATAACCCCTTGTTGATACCCATAGTTTGAATTGTCAGAAACGATGAGAGTAAACGTTAATCCGAGACTGTAGTCGTTTAATAAATCGATCCCATGACATACCGTATGGTTTTAACTGTAACAGACCATGAAGCTCAAGCTTCATGAACAGACTATATACATGTACACAAAACGTGATTGCTGAAGAGATTGTCTTCTATCATGATCAGTGGTATTAGGTGTCTGGTATTCACTATGAGAAAAGGTCGCAAGAACCACGGATTGTAGAAAGTATATGGTAGAGTTAACTTATTACAGCACTTTTAACCAATTAGATGACAGGAATCTATATATGCTCCTGACCTTTTATCAATTGAGCACTTTCATGCTATCTCGAAGCCTTTAGACCGATCCTGGGAATGGTCTGAATAGCTAACACCGTTGAAAGTATATTCATACTTTCTTAGATGTACATTAAGCGATTCAGCCACAGTACCATCATCTTGTCGTCTGACGATTACATTATTGGCATGAAACTCAGACTAACGACTCCCTTTCTAGGAAGGTCTAATCTTTGAATTTTACGTGGTATATTAAGTATATATTTTGCTGGCACAAAGGGCATCCCGTTTGTCCGTCAATGGGTTATTCCATTTGAAATCCATACACCCCTATGGAAGACATTACCTTAATCTTTACCACAGGGAGTGTGAATTTCAAATGGTTACCTGCATGGTTGAATCCATTTGAAATCTACAATCTCGGTGTGGAAGATTGAGGTTGAGGCCATGTCTTATATAGAGGGTATGAATATAACCTTGAATAGCCCAATAGATGATATCATTTTCTTGTTACTTTTGCTTCTACACAAATGTAACCACCACGAAGTCCACCATTCATATGTAACATTGTCTTAATAATAAGTTAATAATCTGTAATTTGTTTATTTCAGGTGTCGTCGGTGATTGGAAGAACTATTTCACCGTTTCCCAAAACGAAATGTTTGATGCTGAATATCGGGCTAAAATGGAAGGAAGCGGGCTTCACTTTGATTTCGAATTACCTGACGACAAATAACAACTATGTGGGCAACTGTTGAATCCAACCTACATTACATTCATGGAAACGTTGCTAGACTTTAATCAAGTCCATGACGGAAAAAAGGTGCAACAACACATCTGAAATCGTGAACATCTGAGCGTAAATTGCTGCCCTAAACGTTTGTAGCAAGTGACCCAAATTTGATCTGTTTTTTCATTATGCTTTTTTCTTCTTTAATTTTGAGTGTAAAACGAAATTTTGAGTGTACAATGAAAGCATATCTAGATGTATAATTCGTTTATATTAGATTCACAGACTTTGGCCGGTGTACCATTTCAGATATGAATGAATAAATGAATGAATGAATGAAAACGTTATTTATTAAGCGCATTTCCAAAAACACGATCAATGCGCTGTACAGGAATTATATAATATAAAAGATGAGCATAATAAAAAATAACAATCAAAGTACATTAACGATAGGTTAAAAGATAATTAAATATACAATGTAATAATATACAGATACAATTTAAACATTAAAAAGCATGGATTAAAAACACACACATTTTTTTTTTAATAAAAGGGTGCATTTGCATCCGAAATTGACCAACAACTTATGCCTGCGGAAATAGATGAGTTTGTAGCATTTTTTTAAAAGATTTGACACTGCATGCGGTGCGTATGGAGAGTGGGAGATCATTCCACAGCCTTGGACCGATATATGAGAAAGCGGTTTCAGTCTTAGTATGCTTGTTGAAAGGTACAACCAGGCGGAAAGTGTCGTTGGAAGATCTCAAACCAGCTCTTGGACAGACATACGGCATCAAAATCTGAGATAAATAGGTAGGCCCCAGATTATGTACACCATTGTACACATGCAGCAAGATCTTGAAGTCAATTCTCTGCTGGATAGGCAACCAATGAAGCTTCCGCAAGAGTGGTTCAGCACTTGTGCGTCTATTTTTACAAAAGACTAGACGCGCAGCACGATTTTGAAGTTTTTGCAGGCGCTGAACATTAAATTTAGAAATGCCACCTAAAAGAGAGTTGCCATAATCCAGCCGAGAGAGGACTAAAGACCTTACCGCATGTGCACAAGTATCGTGATCAATAAAACGACGGATACGACGAAAGTTTCGCAGGTGAAAATTGACCGTACGACATATGGAACTGACCTGCAGATCCATTTTGAGAAAGGTGTCAAATGTAACTCCTAAATTTCTGATGGAGGGGGAAGGGTCAATCACAGATTCACCGATCTTCAAGTTAACCTCAGACAACAAATCTATCTGTCGAGGCGAGGAAATGAGGATAAACTCAGTTTTAGTGTCATTCAGCTTGAGCTTGTTTGCCAACATCCATTTCCCCACCTCGGCAATGCACATCGTTAGTCTGCTCTGCGCATCGTCGAAGTCACCAGGCACTTTCGGATCAAAACTAACGTACATTTGGGTGTCGTCAGCATACACGTGGTATAAGGAACATTAAAGCGGCGCAGGATGGCAGTCACAGGTTTGGAATACAGGGTAAAAATCGGTGGACCAGCAACTGACCCTTGAGGAACACCGTATTTCAGTGGATGAACAGATGAGTAACTATCTAACACACAAACTCTACGATTAGTAATATAAGAATTGAACCAGCTTAAAACACAGCCGTCGATACCGTATTCACTATTGAGCCTATTAGCAAGAACGTTGTGATCGATAGTATCGAAGGCTGCAGCTGACATATCTAATAAAACGAGCATGACAATCTTACCTCTACCAAGTTCATTTATAATGTCATTTTTTACACGAAGAAGAGCAGTTTCAGTACTGTGAGCAGCTTTGTAAGCGGATTGGAATTCATCAGTAAGATTTTGGGATTTTAGGTGTTCATTTAGTCTGGAAACAGCGGGGTATTCAAGGATCTTGCCAAGGGTGGGGAGGTTCGAAACTGGGCGGTAATTTTTAAGTACATCTTTGTCAAGGGTCTGCTTTTTAATCAAAGGAGTGATCACTGCTTCACGGAGAACAGATGGGAACAGACCAACTCGAAAAGAATTGTTAACAACAGACATAACAAATGGAACCATAATATCAACACACGCTTTTAACAACCAGGTGGGCATTGGATCCAAGAAACTAGTTTTGTTTGGAATTTTGGAAATTAGATAGGTAATATCGTCCCAATGAGGAGAGACAGTGCTTTGAAATCTTAATCTAATCATTGACATAATATGGTTCTATGCTTCCATGTGTCTTGAGTTACATCGTGGGTAACAATACACCTAGCACATGAAGTCCCTGACCAGGTGCTTTGAGGTTGGCTGATTAAAAATTTATAATCGGTACTAAAAATCTGAGATATACATTAAATGAGCAAATTTCTTCTCCGCAGTTTGATACCTCATTGAACAAAATCGAATGGATACTTTTAAAGTTATGGCGATTTCAATTACCGCGCATAGTAACAGAAAAGTTGCACTAGGTATAGGAAATCATTGATTTGTGTGTGATTACTCACTGAAAAAACTCACAGCTAATCAGCTAAGACTTGTATTCTTCACAGCCAGATACACCCTTTGTCCCGCACATTGCGGTTATCACTACAGACCCATTCATCTGTCTCGTTCAGATAGCACACAGTTAATGACAGTAATCACACACAAATCAATGATTCCTATACCTAGTGCCACTTCATCTGTGTACTTTTGACCATCATAATTCCATGATTCCTGTAGTCAAATGAACCGACAGTGCCAATCTCAACCGACACGACGTCAATATTGGGGGCGCGCGCATTTGTCCAGGAATATAATTATAGAAGCCCGTTTGAAAGAAAAGTGTACCTTAATTTTTTTACTTAATAGGGTCGAACTGCTGTTCACCGGGAAAAAATATCCTTTGCCCCCCTGGAAAAAATCCCAGATACGCCACTAAGACTGCCCCGTGTCTACTACAGACTACAATAAGTCTAATGCACAGTAGTGCGGTCACTGATCAGTGAACTATTAGAACCAAAGTTATATATAGTAGGCCAGTGGCAACCTACGTGTAGAGCTCTTTTCAGAGCCACCATCTCTGTTCAGTGGAGCGGCAATCCATCTGACCGGCTCTTTTCAGAGCCACCAATTCTTTCACAAGTAGGAAAGGGCACCTACTCTCAAATCATCGGGCAAGGGGCAGCCCAAATGATGATAACAAGAGAAGTGGTAATCTCTATGTTTTGTTTAATATTATAATAATTTGGTCCTGAAGAAGTCAGAGCTAATCCTGACGAAAGCTTGACAGATTAAAACTCGTCCGACGGCGAACCCGTTAAAACTTTTAACTTATATTTACAATAGCATCTGAGACTAATATACATGTACCTAAAGAGATAAGAAGCAGCTATTCATCGCTGTACACAAGGTCCGATGCGGATATTGTTTAGTCAATCGCCAATCGATTATCGTCATTCAGTTTAATTTGTAGCACGACCTCATTATTTGAGTAAGCGCGCTATTTGAATCCAGTATTATCCACACGTTCATTACACTTTTTAAATAACCTGAACGCACTTTAGCATGGGATGGCTGCCGACATACAGAACGTGATAGATTTCTAAAATGAATATACATTTATATCGCTATATTTTTGGCATTTCAGAAGAGATATGACAACTAAAACCTATTGGGTACATTCTTGGGCATATACACAAGGTATTATGATAACAAAGTTCATGGTAATGTGTTTATATTTAACATGAATTGAGACACAAATGTTCTTCAAAACATCGCTTTTTTTAGTTTAATTCATAATGAGTCTAAATACAAACTATGATATTTGGTTTTCACAATACATTGTTTATATGTTCAAAAATGTACCCAATAGGTTTTAATTGGCATATCTCTTCAGAAATGCCATAATTTTAGCGATATAAATGCATATTATTTATATCAAGGTCTGTGAGTCGGTCACCATCCCAAACTAAAGTGCGTTCAGGAAAGGAAATTAAGAAAAGTGTAATACACGTGTGGATAACACTGGATTCAAATAGCGCGCTTACTCAAATAATGAGGTCGTGCTACAAATTAAACTGAATGACGATAATCGATTGGCGATTGACTAAACAATATCCGCATCGGACCTTGTGTACAGCGATGAATAGCTGTAGTACCGCGCTTCTTATCTCTTTAGGTACATGTATATTAGTCTCAGATGCTATTGTAAATATAAGTTAAAAGTTTTAACGGGTTCGCCGTCGGACGAGTTTAATCTGTCAAGCTTTCGTCAGGATTAGCTCTGACTTCTTCAGGACCAAATTATTATAATATTAAACAAAACATAGAGATTACCACTTCTCTTGTTATCATCATTTGGGCTGCCCCTTGCCCGATGATTTGAGAGTAGGTGCCCTTTCCTACTTGTGAAAGAATTGGTGGCTCTGAAAAGAGCCGTTCAGATGGATTGCCGCTCCACTGAACAGAGATGGTGGCTCTGAAAAGAGCTCTACACGTAGGTTGCCACTGGCCTACTATATATAACTTTGGTTCTAATAGTTCACTGATCAGTGACCGCACTACTGTGCATTAGACTTATTGTAGTCTGTAGTAGACCTGATGAAATAGAGGTATGTCGAAAACATGTATGGTACGTCATATGACGCTTGCAATATTTATTTTATACACAATTTCTACTTGTATTTCATTTTCAATTTTATGATAAATAATGCACATATCTAAAGAGCTCTTAACACCAAAAGAACATCACTGAATGGATTGATGCCAACATTAACAGTTTAATATTTTTATCTTAATCATATTTGATAGATCGTCATTTCTGAAAATAAACTATTAGATGTTGCCACATCATTGATTATATTGCCAAAAAGGACAAACAGATTAACATGCAAGATGGGGTCCGTCAAATATTGAGTGGTAAGGCTGCCCAATAGCATCGTAATTTCCGTCAAATCAGCCGCACTGGTTTTCGACAAAGTTCTCTTCAGTTGAGAGGAGGCCCCTTGGAAGTATATTTTGTATGGGGGTGCTGTAAATTTGTAAGTTCACCACTACGGCGTAGTGTCCAGGGGCGAAGCCCTTGGCGGTGGTTCAGGGTGCGGAGCCCCCTGAAGCTGTTGGGTTTTAGCATGTTTGAATGGCCAATGAAGCTCTCCTTGCTATGAATATTTACATTTATTTTTAATAAACTTTGGCTTGGTTCATAAACACACTAAAAAAACTAAAATAGTTCCAGTTTTTAACTAAAATGGTCCAGAAGACGTTCCCGAAGCCATCTTGTTATGCTTGAATAATTAAACATTGAATCTAATATGTTTGAAGCGCGCACAAAAATCTTGTTTTTTAACTAAAATGGTCCCCAAAACGTTCCTGAAGCTATCTTGTTATGCTTGAATAATTAACATAAAAACCAATACGCTTGAAGCGCTAACAAATTTCCATTTTTTAAACTATAAATGGTTCAAAAAACGTTCCTGAAACCATCTTGTTATGCTTGAATAATTAACATTGAAACTAATATGCTAGTTTTTTTAAACTAATATGGTCCAGAAAAAGTTATAGAGCCATCTTGTTACGCTTGAATAATTAAATATTGAAGATAATTACGCGCGAAGCGCGCACAATTTACCAGTTTTTTTTACTAAAATGGTCCAGAAAACGTGCCGGAAGCGATCTTGTTATGCTTGAATAATTAAAAATTGAAACTGATACGTGCGAAGCGCGCAAAAATGTCCAAACAAAAATTAAGTTCTTTATGGTTCAGAAAAAGTTATAGAGCCATCTTGTTATGCTTGAATAATTAAACAATTAAAACTAATTTTGCAGTACATGTTCAATTTCTACTTGGTTATATTAAATCGTTGTGTAAGTGCAATACCCTTTTATAATACAATAGTAAGCCTATCCCTTCCCTTCCCTTCAGGCTCCGGCTCTCAAACTTATTATTGGACACACACTGTACCCCTTGAAAAAACACACCATGGGGTGCTGCAGCACCCCAGCACCCCCACTTCTCAGGGGCTTGGTTGTGGGAGGTGGAGAAGTGAAGATCCGAATTGGAATCTTTATATCTACGTACTATATTTTCAGTAATTGTCTGCTCCCTAATTTTAATTTATTTTGCACTCAACCGTGAGGAGGGGACTTTTTTGCTCAGTCACGTCTATGATCCACTACTAAAACCAACTGGCAACTCTGAAGATGATGTTTCTTCGCGCCAAAGTGGATCATTGCCATTCTGATGAAATCCTCCGATGTATGAGGATGAAATATTAATATGTGAGTATATTAATTGGTTTTGTCAAGCAGATTGTTTACTTCAATGAATTTCAACAAACCTGATGAATCTTTTCACCGATGATTACATATACATTGACCAGCACGTTTTTATTCAGATTTTATATTAACATCTTTTCAAATAAAGTTTAATTGTTAACAAGAAATGTCTTTAAAAAAGAAAACTCCTCAGCTTAAACAAACAAAGATTTCTGCTTCAATGAGGTTGGGTGTATGGTTTCACAAATTATTCAAAGAAAGTGTTAACGGTGTTAAAGTATAAAAATAAATTTGTCTTGTCATGTGTGATGCTTTCTTTTTATCCCCCCGCCCAAATAAATGTGTGTGTAAGTAAAGTAATGTAACGTAACGTAAATTAACTTAACGCAACGTAAAAGTAACCTAACGTCAAGTAACGTAAATTAACGTAACATAAAGTAACGTAAATTAACGTAACGTAAAGTAATGTAACATAACGTAAAGTGACCTAAGGTAAAGTAACGTAACGTAAATTAACGTAAAGTAACTTAATGTAAAGTAACGTAACGTAAAGTAACGTAACATAACGTAAAGTGACCTAAGGTAAAGTAACGTAACGTAAATTAACGTAAATTAACTTAATGTAAAGTAACGTAACGTAAAGTAACGTAACGTAATGTAAAGTGAAGTTCCCCTACCCCCATGAATTGCATAAAAAATCAGATTTTATGCAAATTCAATTTTGAAAATTTGGATTCAGACATTGTCTAAAATATTTAAAGTAAAGAACCCATTTGTAATTTTTTTTTTTCATTGGACAGTTATTTTCTCCATAAAACACATTTTTTTCTCTTTTGTAGTTGAAAAGGTCTTTATTCTACAACCCTGTATAACAAGACATTATTTTATCACCCTGTATGACTAGTGTTCCGGGTGTGCCAGGATTTATCTATAAATATATGGATGAAGGAATCATGAGACAGTGTCGAGTGTGCTTGACTGGTTGAATCGATGGCTATATTTAATGTGCTGTAATATTCTATTAATAACTCTAACATGATACCTTATTAATTAAGAATATCAACATAACTTAAGAAACCTATTAGCTTTTCGAAATCTTTAAACAATTATGCATCTGACTGCGCTTTTACCCGGTTAATGAGCTGGTAGATTCCGTTATCATATAACTAATCCTTAAAAATGATAACATTTCCCCTTTTGATATCTATAATACAAAATATATCTGAGAAACAAGTCATAATATTATTTTGGCCTTCTTTTACAACTACTATAGCCCAAACTATAGCCTCATGTTGTTTGCCATTCCCAACTATACACTATGCCTTTGGTTTTTCATTCTGAAATCTATGGCTGTTACTTTAATTAATTATCTTTAACTTATTCTTTGATTAAGATTTTAAATGGTCTAATCATAATACCATTTGTCCCCTTGTATACATTATGTTTTTTGATTTAGTCAAGTATGTTAAAACCTATGTATTTTAACCCATACAATAGTTAATTTCCATTTATGGCCAAATCATGAACATGTCCTCAAACCGGGGGTCAAGAAGTTCATCGGGCTGGAATGCTTGTCCTCATAATCTACATCCCGTCCCACAGCCTAATACCCAAATACTATGACCCTTATGCATTGGTAAATACATAACACTTTGTACTACTAAACTTGACCCAGAACTCAGCCATACAATAAGTATATTTAGTTTATGGGGGCCTAATTTTCAACACTGGAAATTACTATACTACATTCATTCCAATAATAAATGAGCCTTCAAAACACATATCTTTCTCTTTTCTACTTGCAAAGGTCTTTATTCTACCACCCTGTAGATAGATAGTTAATATCGACTGAATCGACACAACCCTTCATTATGAATGGAATCTCCAGAAATCCACCCCTATCTGTCAATGGAATCACTAGCTGCTTCATATGCATATTATATGCTAATGAAGTAAATGTAGAGAAAATCTAAACCGAGTGAACTTGTGAAACGAATCTTTGTCAAATAAAACACACACTTCGCGTCTTGACAATCCGCCCAATTTCCGTATACAAACATGAAACTTTCTAATCATGACCTTAAGGCCATCAGCTTCACCTTTTCAGGTATCGTATATATTGTACTTATTTATATTCCATTAATACAAATAATACGATATGTTTTTTGCAGTTTCACCCTATTGTTGTCAATGTAGCTCGCACAATATACCGCCCAATTGCGCCTTCCTACAGTCACCAATTCGAATATACAGGGTGTATCAAAAAAAAATAGGACACTTTTTGATGATGGTTTAAATTCTTGTTAAATCACTGAAGCATGACCAATTTTTATTTCAATGTAAAGTACAACCGATAAAGATAAAATCCTGAAAAGATGAGAAAAATCCATCATTAATTAAGGAAATTGTGACCTATTAGGTCAGGCAATCTATTTTGTAGTATGTACATGTACAATGGTCATTCACACAGTAACAGTAGAGTAACATGAACGCACACACCCCTTACCAATTCTATATCTTATCATGCTAATGAACCATCTACAGTGGGTTCGAGATTTTTTTTTAATTTGCACAGAATATGAATGCATCTGATTTGTGGATTATTTAGCCAGTATTGATTTGTGCCAGAATTAAATGGATTACCAAACTAATCTTTGCTATTGACTGATAGATTATTTTCTATGTTTATAATTATTGTAACGTATTGAAACGTAAACCATGTTATTTACTGGTCTATACATGTAAATCCCATTGTACAAACCAGTAAATGTCATGGTTTACTCAAATTATGCTAGTTTTCTTATTTTTCATCGGATTGATCTCATATTTTCAGGATATCATAATAATTAATTGAGCTTTTACATTGAGACTAAATTGGTCATGGGCCAATGATTATAACAAGTATTACACCGTCATGAAAAAGTGTCCTATTTTTTTGATACACACTGTAGACCGCCTCCGGCGGAAAAATGCTTATCCAGTAATTCATTGTAATAGTCTTCTTTGAGGTCCATGTCAAAAATTGATCGAAATTCTTTAACGGAGTATTTTCTGAATAATCGTATTATAAAGTCTATAATATACTCCACTCCATCCACCGAATGTTGAAAATGTATGTTATGTCTTCAAATAAGTTACAACGATCCACTTGGCGGCCATCTTGGATATTGCAAAATATCTGCAAATGATTCTATCGCCAATATTTAATATCAGTTTGTTACTAAATATTAAATCACTATCATATCAAGTTTAATCAGACTAATTCACTACTGATCTCAAATATATGCGTTTTTAAATATATTTTATATACTCATCTTGACATACTGTGTAAAACGGACGCAATAATCAAATTACTCTAATCATTCAAATACATTTATGTCATAACAATATCAAAAAGTAGGCTACATATTATAAACTTTCAAGTGCAACTCGGATACCATAATTTTTAATTGAAATCTATCAGTGCATTCTCACGCTAGTTATTGGTTGTTTTAAATGATATCGATCGATAACTACATTATGTCGCGCCGGGTGCATTTTATCTTTTCGTAACACATTATCCAGGGATTTAGAACATTGCGCGGTTCACAGAAGTTACGTTATACAGATTCGATTTATTCACTTACATATTATTATATTAAAGGGCTGTCATTATCTTCGATAGGAGGGCGGGGGGGGGGGGGGGGGGGGGGCACAGATATCCTGGGGGCATAGTTTTTGTACACAGAAAATAGGGGAGTCATGACATTAATACCATTGTAAGGGGGGGGGGGGGTTAAAGCAAAATTGTAGTTAAAATACCGATATTTTTTGCGCGCTACGAATACATTTTAGTTAACATACTGAAAATGTTTGCGCGCTTTGCGCGAATTTCTTCTACACGTTTTAATATTTCGGCAAGGCCACCCTCATTTGTTTAGCTTCCATTGGCGACTGTTTCCCCAATAACCCTTATAGTCAGAGTCATAATGTTATTGACATAATTTAAACTATGCGTGCGTACTTGTGTGCTTGCGTACATACATTCGCATGTGCGTAAACCCAGAAGTGCGTAACGGCGCTTTCAAAAAATGACCGCGCGTCAACCGTGAAATCGTCAAGCGTATGCTGCACTTTAGTTCGCGCATTTCATGTATCTGGACGCAGTTCCGCAAACAACAACGTGCGCATACATTTTAATTAACATACTGAAAATGTTTGGGCGCTTTGCCCGCATTTCTTCTACATGTTTCAATATTTAGGCTAACATAATGTGATTAGCTTCCATATCAATTAACTGTTTCCACAATAACCCTAATAGTCAGTGTCATAATGCTATGGACATAATTTAAACTATGCGTGCGTACTTGTGTGCATGCGTATGCGTAAACCCAGAAGTGCGTCACTCGCATTCTGCACTTTCGCTAGCGTATTTCATGCATCTGGACGCAGCTCCGCAGGCAACAACAAAACACACTTGTGTGAAATGGCTTGAATTTCGTCAATACGATTATGGCAATGATATTAGATAGACCTTATAATACATATTTATTTGTGCGTGGGGGGGGGGGGGGGGGGGGGGGGAGGGGGTCAAAATAATCACCATCTGAGTAGGGGGTATTAAATTATTCGCTTTCGTTTAGGGGGGTCTTAAAATATGAAGACGATATGACATTTTTGGGACCCCGCCCACTACCGAAGAAAATGACCGCCCCCTTATATATGCGTAAACAAAATTGGCTTTATGACTATACCAATCGCATTCTCCAACAAGGTGCGTATCACGAAATGCCTAAATGGGAAGCACCTTTCTCGGTTTTACACTGTACCAATATACCCCACTGATTCCATAGATATTATCGTCAGTAAATAGCCTCATTTTCCAGCAAATTGAACGGCTGGTGACGTCATTGGAAGATCTGTCTTGGATTTGACTATAACTACGAAGCTAAACAACAAGTTAAAAGTAGGTCACATAAATATCACGCTTTAATGTATACATTATCACGATAATGAACAATGTATAAGTAAAGCACAATGTGTTTTGTCATATTACGAGATTTATATCATGTATAGGTATACTTTCGGTTATTGAAGCGCCAAATGATATCGGAGTGTGGGGAATCCTGGATTGACTTTCAAAAGGTGTTTTTTAGGTATGTATGAAACATGTAAATCTTACTAAAATTCAGTTTCAATCGCTCGTTATATATTCTTCAATAAGAATGCATTTCAGTGCTATATATTCTATTGGAGCCAATAGAGGATATAAAGTTAGATCCGTCTATACTCGTAATATCACATGCATACCGGCGTTGCATCAATACCGTAATGTAACAAAAGTCTCTGCTAAAGACAACCATCCCTCAGGCGTGGTGTGTTGAAAATGCGAATTTCGAAACGTCCAGATTTTCATTAGAAAAACGCGCTATTCATGGCTTATCTTTGTTGTTTGGTGGCAAATGTGGTATCAAAATGTGCCAAAAAGATTCATCCAAATGTCTATAGCTTGTTATGTCAAAAAATAATCGGATTTCACTCTATAGGACCTAAACAAAGTGTATAACCTTCTTTTGTTAAAGTCTGTACATAGTACACGTATACACATGGAACTTGTGATACCGTAGCAATTACTAATTGATACCGTAATAAGAAAATTGCTGGTATTTTAAACCATTATTCAAAGTCAGTTTTACCGATTATATACATCACAATATATAACTCAGTTACTTTAGACATGCAAGGGTACAGCCCAGCGTGATCCTATCAACAGAACCAATCATTGACATGTTTAGAATAATTTTAGGTTGGATATTTACAGTACACTAGTGGTACATTGTACAGAGATGACTTGATGTGAGGTTAAGTGCCAATGATAGGGTGAGCTTGAACACAGCATTCTGATGGCTGTGGTAAAATGGCTGCTCAAAGTGTCCAGAGTGGTCAGAAAATAGAATTAAACATCTGCGATGAAAAAGAGCTGTTTCTGGCTACAGTCATAGCTTGAATGCAGTTGAACTTTTTAGAATACGGAAATCGAATTGGTGTAAGTTCATATTGGGTCTATGCCTATCAGTAACGAATGTGTGATTTTCTTCTCAATTCTGAAGCCCAGCAATCGGTAGCAGTGGATGCATTAGTAAATGATTCTAAATTACAAATGTCTGCCTTTCCATGAAAAATGGAAAAACTTGTTCATTGACATTTATGGATTCTTAATGTTTTGAATTCGAAACCGTGTAGTGTCAGTTGCGTTCGTATTAGTTGTTACACCACTTGATGAATTTGCGTACTTGGTATAAGCACAGGTTATTAAAATCACGACAGTGACTCTCGCTCGCTCGGGCCTTTACTGAGTTGGCATCTATTCGCAAAGATGGTCAATATTACGCGCACATCATAGGATTCTGCGTAATGGTGTTTCTGAAATTCTTTTTTGAAGCTAACGAAACCAAAACAACGCGTTGATTTTTTTAATTTTTTTAAAAAGCTATTCGGTTTAATATTATCAAGTATTATTATCATTTAAGTCGTATGTAGGCCTAGATAAGTCAGAACAGTAATATTGGTGTTTTTTGCGGACTACAATATAAGGAATTTTCAAATGCACAGAATTGATATCTACTATAGGCCCTTAAATCTTATCATATAGAAGATTACCTATTAATTTCAAATCTACACATTAAATATAGGCCTACATCATTTTGTGTTTGACTTCAAATTGGAAGCATTGCATCGAAGTAATCCTTCAGATTCATTAAATACATGTATTTTCTTTTCTTTATTGTTTTCTTTATAGATGTACAAGAAGCTTAACACACTATAATCGATAATGAACCACTGGCAAGGTAATGCATGTACTGGCATAGTTTTTCTTCTAATGTTTTTATTGGACTGTCTCCATTGTCGTACGTAGTCTACGGTCTAGCCATATTTTGATGACCACTATCGAAACTTTCTATAAACCTAACTCGATAATCTTGGATCACCCCTAAGAGCGCTTAAACATGGTAAAGTATCACGGTATAAAGTAACTTCCTCATCCGACATATGTATCGACGATTTGAGAGGTCGCTTAAGAGTAACCACGAAGGCACCACACGAAGGCGGACATGGGCTCGTTTACGAATATTTAAGGTTAAATTTTGCGCATAACGAGGTTCCGTTGTCAACCAAATAAAAATAAGGATACTAACACTAGAGTTGGTTTTCCAAATCCAGCACTTTCAGGATGAAATAATTTAGTACCAACAATGAATTTTCTGGAGTTTTAATATTTAAAATCCATTTTACATTGAACTAATGGGAATTCAAAATCAACGGCCAATGCGACCACCGTCGTCTGCGAATCACACATGGCTTTCTGGTGGGTTTCGTCTCCATGATGGATCGCTATGTAAAATGCCATTAGTTCATTGCAGACGAGTCATGCAGATGTAATCTTTGAATACAGATTTAGTATTTCCTCGAGTTTCATCTATGTGTTGATACAATTCTGTAAGATTCTGTTTTCGTGTGTTATGACGTTTTAATTAGAATGAAAATCAATGTGTAGCACGGCACGAGGAAACTTTGTCACTATTCTGGATATAAACTACCTACGATGCGAGTCAAGACAGAGGGAGGCATAAAACCATATGTACAGTGGCGTAGCTCAGGGGGGGGGGGGCAAATGCCCCCCCCCCCTGACGAAAAAAACCATTTGGGCCCCCGCCCCACACCCCCTAAAAATAAAAAAATAAAAATTGAGAAAAAAGACCAAGGTTATTAGCCAAATAGAAGGCAAAATTGTACATGTAGTACATTTACTGTGCGATTTTGTGTGCGATTTTGTGGGGACTGTGCGAATCCCCCCCCCCCCCCCCCCCCCCCACTTACGTGAAATTCACGAGGTAAGTGACTAGAATTTTTTTTGGGGCAACCTTTTACGAAAATTTTAGAAATCTTGCCCCCCCCCTGAAAAAAATCCTAGCTACGCCACTGCATATGTAGCAACGATCAGATTAAGATTTCAAATCACTGCCCCCCCCCTCAATTGGAAGATATTAACTATACTGAAATGGCAAAGCGGCCAAAGACTGTGAATCTACTTTGGTATACTCATTTCAGTACGAATCGATATTGAATGAAAAGAGTATGAGTCGATATCATATCGCATAGTTTAAGTCATGAATGGCAAAAGTACCTTTTAGAGTGTACATTTTGAATTACGTTGATGTCTGGACGGCCCTTATTCTGTGCAAATTCTTTTCAAGTATTTTATTATTTTGCATTAACTGATAATGTACTTTATATTGTAGAAATGCTATCCAAGCTTGGCACTGTGCCATTCCAGCCACGTAAAGAAGACGAGATTCTAATCCATCGGTATAATGGCGTACCCTATATCAGGACCAACACGATAGAAGCTCTGGAAGCTATGACAACTTTTGAAGTTCGGGATGATGATTTATTCTTGATCACATACGCGAAATCAGGTTGGTTTTTTAGAGGAAAACTACACTGACTAAACAAGATAGAAAATGTTAGGCTATAAATTATTTATTTCGAGCACAGATCGAGTAGAATTATGAAAATATTAACCAATGTTAACCATAAAAATAAAAAAGAATAAAAAAGTGTTGGGTCTAACCATGTCGAATGGGGTTCCTGTATCATGGGGGTATCTGGAATATTATGGGCACCTGTAGGCCTAATAACTGGATTTTAAGAGTAAGAGTACACATCCCATGAACCCCCAACCTGAGAACCGCGAAATATAGTGCTTTACATTTGTCCGGGTCACTGGGATGAATATTTAGGTGTAAGTGTGGGGTGAGGTGGGGTGCAATTCCTCCAGTCAGGAATCGTTGGAATGGGGATGGAATGCAATTTCTCCCATTCGAACAGACCTGTCTCCCCCCGCCCCCCATTGAAGACCTGTTATGCTCATGTCTGTGAGCTTGTTGAAAAAGGCAATTCAAAAGAGTTCATACCACGCATCTTCTCTTCTTCAACAGGTTAAGAAATAGTCACCTATAATGTTATGCTGCGGTCTAGTATTTTCTAGTCGGTTCCTTTATAATAATAACTGTAAAATCAATTCTGTGTTTAAAACATACATTGAAAGTATACAGTTTGAAGGCATTTACCAAATCACATGTTGTATTGGTAGATTTTACGACTGGTGTATTCATACTGTTATTTATAATACAGGGTGTATCAAAAAAATTAGGAAACTTTTTGATGATGGTTTAAATTCTTGTTAAATCACTGAAGCATGACCAATATTTAGTCATTCACACAGGAACAGTAGAGTAACGTGAACGCGCACACTATGTATGCCAATTTACTTCTTATCATGCTAATGAACTATCTACGGTGAGTTCGAGAACTTTTTTAATTTGCACAGAATATGCATGCATCTGATTTGTGGATTATTTAGCCAGTACTGATTTGTGCCAGAATATTACCAGACTAATCTTGCTATTGACTGATAGATTATTTTCTATTTTTATAATTAACGTAAACCATTGTTATTTACTGATCTATACATGTAAATCCCATTGTACAAACCAGTAAATGACATGGTTTACCCAAATTATGCTAGTTTTCTTATTTTCCATCGGATTGATTTCATATTTTCAGGATATTATAATAATTAATTGGGCTTTTACATTGAGACTAAATTGGTCATGGTTCAATGATTATAACAAGTATTACACCGTCATGAAAAAGTGTCCTATTTTTTTGACACACCCTGTATAGGCTCATTGGGTTGAAACAGTCATAACCTTGGCCTATATACCGCGGGTTTAGTTGTACACAATGTGTACACATGACATTATTACTTCCTTGATATATGGGTTTAGCTGTTTAGCAGTACAATTTGCCACTGTATGTATACCATGGCTATACAAATGTGTACATGTACGTACGAGTACGACACGCTGTGACATGCCAGTAGTGAAGCGTTTCCGGTGGAGCTGGGGGATTTCAAGCGACTGCGTACCCCGCTGCGTACCTACTTTTCGATCAATAACTATCGATCAAGTTTAGCCAAAATGCGCGTTATTTTGATCTGGTTGCTAGTAACCAGTCAAGGCCTCTGATTGGCTAAACACAGGAGCCAACGTAACTAAAAAACGGGTGATATTTGGAATGGATAAGCTTGAATAGAGGAATGAACCAATGAAGCCGGATTTTCAATTTATCTTTCCAAATTTGAATTATAACGTAAACTTACCTGATTGGTCGGTTCCTGGTTACCATGGCAACCGTATAAAAAATCGGCTTCATTTGTTCGTGCGCATTGTTCCCATACATCATCTACCAAAGTATGGTGAACATGCAACATTTAGTTTTCTAGTTATGTTGGTTCCCGTGTTTAGCCAATCAGAGGCCTTGACTGGGTACCATAGCAACCAGATCAAAATAACGCGCATTTTTTGAAACACTGTTACCTAAGCTTCAATATGATAAATGACTCTAAGGGGTAAACCCACGGTAACATTGAGAAAATCTGTTTCCAAAATTGGTGAAAATAACATAGCCCCCCTTGAATATCTAAAATTCAGACCAATTAAAGTTTATTTTGGCCACAAAAGCCAGATATCTGCAAGTCTGGTACTCAGTCTATTACCGAACATTTCAAAACTGGCAACTTTCGATGTTGGAGCGCTTGCTCCGCCAAGGCCTCGCGCGCGCCTGCTTGGGTGAGCCAATCCAGCCAACCCGAACCAACTAGCAACACTGTTTTTGCTAGTTACACTTTTGTGTATAACGTCACCGTTATAACATCGAATTACTATCACAAAACATGGAAGTAAATTCTACGCCAGACGGTATGAAATTATACCCGTTTGACATCACGTCAATGTACAGTCCCCGATACTGTATGAAGGTAGCTGACATGATAGCTTACGCTAAAAGCAACTTCAACAACTCGTGCCAATTTAATATCAGTAAACTGAATGGTTACTTTATTGGTAAAAATTGCATATGAAAACTAGGTACGTTGTCGCTTGAAATCCCCCAGCTCAAGTATTTTGCGAGTAGTGAATGTATCACACGCGGCGGTCAGGCTTTAGCACAAAAGCATTCTCAGGAAAAAATAAATAAATAAATAAAGCATAATTATAAGGGACTTAAATATTCATATAAATTCAGGAAAGAAAACTTTACATGACACAATGCTATATTTTCCGGAAACAAAAAGTATATTATAGTTGTGACATTTCATGTTCGATGACGAGGACACTTTTCGAACGCTTGTATTTATCCCGCGAAATCAATTCTCTAACCCACGTACTCGAATCTCATTGCTGATTGGTCAATTCGATCACGCGTATTTGAAAATCGAGAACGTATATTAATACACGTATTAATATACGTTATGGCGGACTCGGCCAACCATACACGTCTTCTGCTATCGATTCCCAGCGTTGGTGACGCCCGTATTCGTTGATACTTTGCTTCTTGATCGTCGTCTTGAAGTAGTTGAACACTCAAATGTTTGTAAGTTTTGTTTTGTTTAAAAGGAAAGATAATTCATAATAAAGATATATGTACTCGTTCCCAAAACGAACATACTTCTTCCTCAGGTACTACATGGACACAGGAGGTCATTTCAATGGTGTTAAGCGGTGGTAATGAAGACACACTCGAGAAGGGTCATCTGTTAGTCAGGTTTCCATTTTTGGAGATGAACTGGGCTTCTCACTACTCACAGGTATGAAAATATTCACGGTGGCCAGTAGGTATTGAATAACTATTATTAAATGACTGTTTAAAGTTTGAGGCAGGGTTAAAATTACACATACCTACTCTTTCTATTATATACTGGAACTGGTCGAGATTTAATACATTTTTAGTTAACTTTTATGCATGAAATTCGGGGTAAAACATTGTATAATGCCGGTTATTATAAAATTGGGTAAATAATCTATCGCAACTAGCCCGTCCGAACAAAAAAGAAGTTAACCTAATATCGTAAGGGGCGATATCCAAACTCTACAGTGATTTTAAATCATTTTTCTATCGATTTTACAACGATATTCCAACGGTATTTCGTTCTATTGTTAAAAGCATCGGAAAAAGATCGGTGATTAACTAGAAACCTCTCTACTTATCTGGCGTTAACAATAGAACTATTGTAGTACTCTCGATGACTCAATTAGTGAAGCAGACACATCAAAGCGCGAGGAAGGTTGTGTTATATTCTTTAAGAAATACTATTTATAAGCTTTTTAAATCCGATCATAAAATGTTTACGTTCACCGCCGATCAATGTATCTGGTCGTCTAGAAATATGAATTCAGCTACCGCTCCATCACTCTATTCATCTATTGTTTGGCGCATTATTGCCAAGATCTTGTGAAAGTAGCCCATTTCCCCCTTCATTCCATTGAAATCAATGCTGAAAACATTTTGGCGATAGGTCACGTAACATATTTGTACAATGGATGGGTGATGACGGAGGGGGCGTAATATATTGACCATCGTGTTTGGAAGTATTATACAATATATAATCCAAGTCATTAGTTTAGAGAGGATATTGTTTCCGACTTTTGTCCTTTCGATTTTAGCCTCCGATTTAAGAGATATTTGTATTTTGAACCCTATGTAATGTTTTTCTTCAAATCGTTTATGTATAGCCTTCATTAGCTCAAACGTCAAAGCGCCGGCTTCACAATCATGAGGTCAGTGGTTCGAATCCTGCGGATGGGGATGGTTTTCTTTTCTGTTTTGTTATTACACTGTTTGTTTTTATAAATTGACAGGATTGCTTATCGTTCGCTATATTTATTGAATGTTGAATGATATTTTTTTCTTTTGCAATTTCACTGCGATAAAGAATGTCCTGTAAATATAATTGTGTTTACTACTCCTAGGCCTACATTGAATGGCCCCTAGCTAGTCTATGAACATGATCTGCAAAGGCCAATTGTTATGTAAATAAGAAGCCAGTCGGCTCATCTCCTTGAATCGATTTTCCTATTTCCTACACCACCGAAACATTATTTCAATAATAATAATACAGGCACATTGATTTGTATTACATAACGGCTGGCATTTACTTTACAAGTTTAGCTCAATCGATAATAACACACAACGAGTTTCTATTGTATTGGCATGTTGCATAGGAGTAGGACAGTTCGGTGGTATACCGCGGTTCATGATGCCTTGCACACTAAACAGTCAGTGGAAAATTAAAATGAAATCGTAAATAATTCCACATTCCAAAATAAACTATAATTGAACAATAATGAATAATTATACGAAATTATAAACAATATCGAAAACTAATAAAAAATGTATATAAACGATTAAAATAAAATTTCAAGACGTGATAGGAGTCGAACCCACGACCTCCGGTTTACAAGTCCAATGCTCTACCGCTGAGCCAACTATGCGCTATGTGAACGCAATAACAAACAACAGTAATATGGTTCAACATACCACTCTTCTCTAAATTGGATGTTTAAAATGCTTTATATTTCTTAATCTTTGTAGTTTTAAGATAGTTTCTCGTTCAAAAGTTGATTATTTACTGTTAAAGAAAGTAATTCTGATTTAAATGTAACGAATAACACTACTTTTTGAAACAATTCTAGATATATTATATTTCGTTTGTACAGCATTTTGTCGATTTATGTGCACACTTTTACGACTTAGTATTGCATCATGGGCTTTTTGCCGGGCACGCGAGGACTTGGGAGCGAAGCGAGTCATGTGATTTTTGTCCAGGACAAACACTTGAGATGTACACGCCCCTTTAAGAATCGGTTCACAAAGTACGGGATTTGTTATTCGTTAAATCTAATAAATCATAGACTCATTTTATAGACAACAACACCGTGTTGAAAAACCCGTGTGTATTTAGGGAATAGTTGAATGAGAACTATATTTGGGTATAAAGCGCTGAGGATTTCAGGAAAATCGCAATAGCTCAGTTGGTTAAGATTAGGACTCTCAATCAGCAGGCCGTACGTTCGAATCTTTGTGGCGGTTTATATTCCTTGTGCTCTATACTTAGAGCGGTCGAGTCTGGGTAGAGGTCGGTTAGGGTTTTAAGTATGCCGAAATATAATATTTATTATTGTTCTCTCATTATACGTCCATTCGGGGTTTTCATTTATATTGACATAATTGTAACGTTATTTATTTATTTTGTATTTACTTTCTTAATTGTTGATGTTTATTTAATTATTTATCAATCAATTAATTATAAATAGGCCTTAATATACTATTTTATTGATATAATTATTAATCTATATATTATTTATTTACATTAATTACTTAATTTCTTCATATTTATTATTTATTTATTATTTATTAGGTCACGTTCAGAGTGTATGCAACATTCTTAAATAGTCTAAAAACGCAGAAAAATGACACTATTTAGGGGAGTAAGATTCATAATGCTACTTGATTACACACATTATGCCTATACCAGAAAACAATAACACGTTGTATGTTTAATGGCTCCCATAGGCCTATTGTTTAGTATTCAATGATAACATTATCCATGCTTGTACCAGGGAGGTGTCATTGACACCTCCCTGCTTGTACTGCTTACTCTAAAATCATCCACGGCTGAACAATAGTCTTTAAAGGCCACATCAAGGAGGATTATTCTTATGACGTTAACGAGTGGATTACGATAAGCCTAGCAATGAATAGGCGGCTACAAACATATCGTTTGAGTCGGGGTTTGAGGAGTGTCGCGATTAGCCTCTATCACCTGCCATGATAAAACCTGGCACTTGTACCCCGGGGGGGGGGGGGGGGGGCACTCAACTTTTTTGGGGGTAGGGGTGTGCCGCCCAGGGTCTCAAAAAGGGGGCTAAAGAACTGAACTGAGTGGATTTTATGACGAAAAATAGGGTCTTAGGAACTGATTTTTTTCCCAAAAAAATAGGTCTTGAGAACTAGCCTATAGTTCAATTTTCGATTTATTTTGGTTTAAGAACGCAAAATTTTCGAAAAATTGGGGCTTTGGAACACAAAATTGGTGCTTTGGAACGCAAAATTAAGCGATTTTTGAATTTTCAATGAAAATGGGGTCTTAAGAACTGATGCAGGCTCAAAAGGGGGGGGGGGGGGGTCATAAGAACTAGCAGCAGAGGGTGAAAAAGGGGGTCTTTAGCGCGGCACCTAACTATACCCTTTTCAAATGTCAGTGCTCCCCCCCCCGGGACTTGTACTAGAAACCCGATAGGTGCACTTATAAAACTCGCCCATTGCTTGATTTTGTCAATATTATATTTTACTGTGATTTGTCGATCTGCATTAAATGCAAAAAGTAACAACGCCCCCGGCTGGACTCGAACCACCAACCTTTCGGTTAACAGCCGAACGCGCTAACCAATTGCGCCACGGAGGTGATTATTTACTAGGCTGTTTTGGTTTGTCATGTTCACCCGTACACTTCCCCGTACACTTTCTTGCAAAGTCGGGCATCGTTTTTTCTCAAATGTTGCCTGCATATTGCCGTTGCTGTCGCCTTTAATACATGTGCTGTCAGTTGAACTTGGAACCAACGTTTAATTTGAACTGTCTATTTTCAATAAAAAAATACTCCAATACGGGAAAAAATTCACAAAAGCTCACAGACAACAAATAAGAACATCATTTTACTCGACCTAGAATTTCAATCAACGTATTTCAATCATCGGGAAAACCCGATGATGCGAGTGACGTCATTTAATGAGCTCATTAGCATAATTTATGTCCGTGAAATGTACAATACAGTTTTATAAGTGAGGTGTACAATCTAGCAAATGGGTCGCTCTCTACGTCACAACAGGGGTCGGGTGAACACTGGTCAGCTTAATAATACAATCTTCCTCGCGCTTTCATGTGTCTGCTTCACTAATTGGGTCATCGAGAGTACTACAATAGTTCTATTGTTAACGCCAGATAAGTAGAGAGGTTTCTAGTTAATCACCGATCTTTTTCCGATGCTTTTAACAATAGAACGAAATACCGTTGGAATATCGTTGTAAAATCGATAGAAAAATGATTTAAAATCACTGTAGAGTTTGGATATCGCCCCTAAGAACAAGGTGATATTTTGGTAGAATGTTAAACCAAAGGTAGAAAATATAAAGTTCTATGACGTCCTCTTAGTTTCATCGTCGTCACAGGTGTCGGGAACAATAAGTTGACGCATTTACACGTCGACCAAATCGTCCGCGCAAGGCATTGATCATTTGGTATTAAACAACTTGAGTTTTTTACCATGTCTATATCTCGCATACTACAAATTATCAAAATTGATATCGTTTCACGAGACAGTGAAATTGCGTTATTGATTGATCGTATTAACGCGATGCGTTAATTTAATGACGCGCTTGTGATGTGTCGCCATCTCGGGGAAATGCCTTAAGGAGGGGTGTAGACCCTCAGGTATATCCTCCGAAAACTGCCGTAACTTCTTCATTATTCATTTTATCTATATAAAAGTATACATTTTCTTGAAGAAAAGGGTTCAATGAATTCAATCATTAACATGAAATTGACCATTTTGTCAAAGATAACTCAAAATATATGATGTCAAAAGTGTTATTATAATCCTAATAAAGTTCGCTAGGAAATTATTTTTTGGTTTTTGAATATCTGATTTATTTCTTGAATTATCGACCAAAAATACCAAAAATGTAATTTTTCACCTCCATAATCATGAAAAATATGTACCTAAGGGTTTAAGTTGCCCTAAGCTTTCGAAAAGTGTGCAATGCACTCCCGAAATGATGTTAAGTTTTTTTATCTGGCCAAAAAGTGCGCTGTGTTGCCAAAGACTTGATGAAATTGCCGCAAAAAGCTGCTGAAAATACACACAATCTTTTGAAGTTGCCGAGTATGTTGCCGAAAATGCGCAATTGGACATTTCAGCCAAGTGGGTCAAGGGAAAGATGTCATTTTGGGGCAATTTTCGACTTTTCCTCTGTGAGATGTGAGTCTAATTGACTATCATACTATAAGTAGTCTACATTTCATCTGTTTACAGTGTAACCAAATACCTAGTGTATACACCATCTTGGATAAAGTCGATTCACCTCGGAAGATAAAGACACACCTCTCCGGCGATTTTCTACCACCTCAAGTGTATACAAAGAAGCCGAAGATCATCTACGTGGCCAGAAATCCCAAGGATGTGGCCGTGTCGTACTTCTTTATGCACAAGTATGTGAACGCAATGCCGTATTATTCTGATTGGGACACATTTTTCGTGGACTTTATGAAAGGGGATGGTATGTACTTCTTTTTGCATTCTATTAATAAACATGATAAACATGTGTATTGGTACTTGAACACACATGATATTTCCACAGAGGTATCTCTGGGAGGAGGCCTAGGGCTATTCAACGTAAGTTCGCATTGGCCTACCCTGGGGAAAGATAATTACTTCTATCATTTTAATTAGTCTACCCAGAGAAGTAAGTAAACATATCTTAAATCAATGTGACTACTTATTATAAATACATCAACCCGATGCATCCGCTAGAAAATTGAGGGAAAGCTTCGAACTATAAAACTCGCGCTCCGGTGTCAGATGCCTCTGTTGGCTCAATTGGCAAGAGTGTGTTTGAAGTGATACAAAGTTTGACGGTTCTTTTCCGGACAGAAACACATTGTTTTATAAAGTTATTTACGCTGATGGACTAGGTAAAGATAATTGATTGATTAATCAATCTTTCCACACCGTGTACTTACACTTTACTTTAATACCATGCTTACATGGCCGAATGGTCCACTTTTTCAATATGGTGGATATGTTGATGATTTGGAGAGATCATTTGACCACCGTCTATGATTTAACCCATAGCATCACAATGATTTATTCCCGTTGTAATTGTATGTCATCGATTTTTGCTTTCCATTTCCATCCCATCAGTGCACTTAGGTTCCTGGTTCGACCATACTTTGTTTTGGTGGCAAAAAAGACATGAGCCGAACGTGTTGTTTCTGAAGTATGAAGACATGAAACGGGTAAAGTATTAAATTAACACTTTCTGTCTATCGATATTAAGAAAGGATGTTCTTAAACAGCTAAGAGAGTTTAAACAATCCCATTGGTTCTCAGAGAAATCGGCGACATTTAGATTGGTCCCATTCTAGCTTTGCCCCTACACATGATACATTGTACCAAAATGTCACTTGGCCCAAGGACTATAATCAATAAAATTATATGTGAACGATTAAATTGAAATACATGTAGATAGAATGTTTATATTGGGCTATTCCATTGAAATCCAAACACCCCCTATGGAAGACATTATCTTAATCTTATCACAGGGAGTATGTATTTCAAATGAGGTTACCTATATGGGTGATTCCATTTGAAATTTGCACTCCCTCTGTGGGAGATTAAGGTCATGATTCCTTTAGGGGGTGAATAGATTTCAACTGGAATATCCCCGTTCGCTAAATAGAACCATTCAATCGATAAAACATGCGGGAAAATATGATCTCATCTCGCGGTTACACCTCGTTTACTAAAAATTCCGTCTTGGTAACATGTTCTTAATCTCGTACTCATAAACTTTCACTATTAGTCATCTCATATTAACAACCATAGGGCGGCGTGAGTGTCCAGGAGGTGGGGAAAACTGACTTTGTTTTGAAATTATTTTGTTTCCTTAGAATTTGCGTGAGTCAACGGCAAAGGTTGCGAAGTTTCTTGGTTGTAAACTTGATGGCGATGCTCTAGATGCGACGGCTCGTCATTGCTCCTTTAAAAGTATGAAGAAAAATAAATACGCAAACCCAGATTTTCTGGGTAACTTTTTCAAAGGGCCTACTAGCGATGATACAGGAGCTGCAGTACAAACGGTGGAAACGAATTCGGAAGACTCGTCATTCTTAAGAAAAGGTAGCAGTGTTGTAAATTAGTTAATAAGTCCTAAGCTGTAAGATAACCTTGTTTGATACCCATAGTTTTGATTGTCAGAAACGGTGAGAGTAAACGTTAAAGGAGTACTATAAAGAGATGTCGTAAGGTTGCGCCCTCAATTAGGACAAAACCGGGATTTCTACATTTTTACACAAACTTACAGCTGTAAGGATTAAGAAAAATCAGCCGTCTTTGTGCATAAAACGTCTTTTCAACATATTCCATCCCCGGCTCGGACAGCATTTTATGGTAAACAGCGTTACGGTTTTTTTCTTCTTTTCGATTCAAATTACATACTTTACATAGAGGGCGTTTTTTAAAAAGTTTCAATAAATAGCGATGATTTTCAACATTTTTAACATGATTTATTTTAATCAAGTTATGCTGCGGTTTTGTGAGTAGAAACAACACTAATGGCCAATTATAGTGATTATCTTTAATACTAAAGTAACTTTAGTAAACAAAACCAAAACTTCAACATCTCTTAGTACCCTTTTAATTTGATACTGTGGTCGTTTAATAAATTGACCCCGTGACATACGGTATAACGGTAACAGACTAGACTATAAACAAAACGTAATTGCTGAAGAGATTCATCAGGGGTAATAGGTGTCCGGTTTTCTCTATGAGAAAAGGTCGCAAAAACCATGAGAAAAAGTGTACTTTATGTCCCAGATTCTTGACTTGTATTGTCCCATACTTGAACACCCAGTAACACTATACAGTCATCAAAAAAAGTAACTATACAGGTAATAAATGGGCTTTTAACTCTAAAAATATATATCCTACCTAAAAATATCAAATTATAAAATTGTTGAAAAATTTATCTTCTTTAATATGAGATATTGCAAGCTAAGATCGGTTGAATATTGAAGAAGTGACAATCCAAAATGTAAGGTAAAGTCACAATTTCATTTTCACATTTTACATTTCTACACGGGGGAGAGTATGACAGGTAGCGTGTGTGTGGCGTATTAATCCATCGGAACAATACGGCCGACTATCCAACCTTCGCATGCATCCCCCAATTGCACTTCTGGTAATCGATAATGTACACGTAGCTGGGTCCGCATGTAGAAAAGAAAAATGTGAAAATGAAAATCGGACTTCACCTTACATTATGGAGTGTCACTTCCTCAATAGTCACCCGATTCTAGCGTGCAATATCTCATATTGAAGACCATAAATTTCTCAACAACTTTATTATTTAATATTTTTAGGTAGGATATATAGGTATAGAGATAGAAGCCCATTTATTACCTGTATAGTTACTTTTTTGATGACTGTATATTGGTACAAAGTCAGTGTACCTGTATCGGACGATACTGGCACATATAAAATGTTCTAGTATAGTATCGGGCGATACTGGAACACACTTATAATATACCAGTATCGTTCAATACTGGAACAAATTACAACTACCGATACTGGAACATAAAAACGTTCCAGTATCGGCAACGACCCGAATTAGCTCGGACTTTACAATTAAACGATTCACTATAATACCCAGACTTTGTAAACAACAATTTAATATAAATAAAACATAAATCATGAATAAACAACGCAACACATTTCACGCGCTCAGTGATTACTGATCTGGTTGACTAAGTACACTTATCGTATAACATGTTCCACCAGAAGATCGGTTGTCGCGGGCTCGAGAGTCTTATTGAACATGTTGAAGGTCTTCAATATCGTCGGCAAAATACAGATGTCAGTTCTTCAGCAGTGAAGTTCCGTCCTGGACCGGTTTCCAAGTCTGCCATAGACTAGTGTCGTATCTTTCTATTAAGTTCTCCGATCACATTCAACAGGAATGAGCTATAATAGTCCTCCCATAGACAACAGAAAGTTCCCGCAGTGCCGTATCTTTCTATTAAGTTTCCCGGCCTGGCCTTCAGGTCATCCGCCCTTCCGTCCCTTTCTCTAGTGTCCTTTGTTTTGTTTTTGCTGTCTCCCGCGTTGCCTCGTCGCCACGACGCCCGCGTATTGTCGAATTGCGCATTGCGTTGCGTATTATAGTTTGTGTAAGCCTTGGACAATTTGGTGTTCCAGTATCGACCGATACTTGATGGATCAGTAAAATCGTACCAGTATCGAGCGATACTGGCAATTTTTTTATGTTCCAGTATTGAACGATACTGGTATACCAGTATCTGGAACCTAAATTGTCCGAACCATGTACGTTAGAAAGTCCATGGTAGAGTTAACTTATTCCCGCACTTTTAACCAATCAGATGACACGAATCTATTATACGCGTTATATTAAGTATACATTTTGCTGGCACATTGTGCTTTCCGTTTGTCCGTAAATGGGTTATTCCATTTGAAATCCATACACCCCTATTGATGGCATTACCTTAATCATCCACGCAGGGAGTGTTAAATTCAAATGGGGTTACTTGCATGGTTGACTCCATTTATAATCTACAATATCGGTGTGGAAGATTGAGATTGAAGTCATGGCTTCCATAGGGGGTATGAATATAACCTTGAATAGTCCAATAGATGATATCATTTTCTTGTTACTTTTACTTCTACACAAATGTAACCACCACGAAGTCCACCATTCATATGTAACATTGTCTTAATAATAAGTTAATAATCTGTAAATGTTTATTTCAGGTGTCGTCGGTGATTGGAAGAACTATTTCACCGTTTCCCAAAACGAAAGGTTTGATGCTGAATATCGGGCTAGAATGGAAGGAAGTGGGCTTCACTTTGATTTCGAATTACCTGACGACAAATAACAACTATGTGGGCGACTGTTGAATCCAACATACACAACATTCATGGAAACGTTGCTATACTTAAATCAAGTCCATGACGGAAAAAGGTGCAACAACACATCTGAAATCGTGAACATCTGAGCGTAAATTGCTGCCCTAAACGTTTGTAGCAAGTGACCCAAATTTGATCTGTTTTTTTCATTATGCTTTTTTCTTCTTTAATTTTGAGTGTAAAACGAAATTTTGAGTGTACAATGAAAGCATATCTAGATGTAGAATTCGTTTATATTAGATTCACAGATTTTGGCCGGTGTACCATTTCAGATATGTAATATCGTCCCATTAAGGAGAGACAGTGATTTGAAATCTTAATCTGATCATTGACACATATGGTTCTGCTTCCCTGTGTCCAGTGGCGTATCTGGGGTATTTTTCTGGGGGGGGGGGGGGGGGGGCAAAGGGTATTTCTTCACGGTGAACACCAGTTCGACCCTATTAAGTTAAAAAAATGCGCGCGCAGCGCGCGAAAATGTACTAATCATATACACGAATATGACCATTAATAAGCTACATTTTTCTTTCAAACGGGCTTCTATAATGATATTCCTGGACAAATGCGCGCGTAGCGTGAGAAAATTGCCATTTTTATACTAAAATGCCCATCATCAAACCGGGCATGGGGCAAAGTTGTCATTTAGATGGGAATTAAGTAAAAGCCCTTAGATTTTCTCTTTTTTTTGCCCTTTGATCTTCCTCTTTTCCCTTTCTTTTCTTTTCCTTTCCCTTTTCCTTCTCTCTTTCTCCCCTCTCTGTTCCTTCTTTCCCTTTCCTTCCCCTTTTTCCTTTCCTTTCCCCTTTTCTCTTCCTCTCTTCCCTCTCTTTTTCCCTTCTATTCGATTTTTTTTTAGCCCGGTAGATTGAGCTGGCCTTCCCGGTCAGAGCCGTCTGGGGGGGGGGGGGGGGGGGGGGCACTCTGCCCCCCTGACCCCCCCGGGAGATACGCTACTGCCTGTGTCTTGAATCACATCGTGGGTAACAATATATGTTACATGTTAAGATGGCCCGTTTGAGTAGCGCGCTATTTGCTTGGGTAGTTTAAATTAATTGCATGGACGCATGATCTTTGGGGATGTGTTGAGTCAACGCATTGACGTTCATGATATCGCAGCGAAACCAATAGCTTCTCTAAGCGATGCCGATATCGTCGTGATTTTTCCATTGTAATTCCTCTAACGTTAAATGAAGTGTAGGTCCAAATCAATAACCGATCGGCCTATGTTTATGAATCTAGTACTGAACAAATATACGTTTCAAATAGAAATAATAAACATAAACTCATTAATATTATTATATTTATTCATTCATTCATCCTTTCATTCATACAATAATCAAGAAAAGTAACATGAAATAGATAAAAGATACGATGTAAAGTGTAAATAGTAGTAATAAACAATAATTATGGGGATGGAAAGCGTGTTCCGAAGCTCCGACGTACTTAGCTTTAATTAGAAAATAAAATATAGCTAGTGGCTGTTTTGCTATATACTTCGGTCTCATAATGTACCATATGTGCGTCGTCGTGTATGGCCGCCGACCAACGTATATAGCAAAACAGCTTCGAACCATATGTTATTATCATTCCTATTTAGATTATAGGTTATTTTTATCATAAAATAGCACTTTGTTTTATTTATTTTAATCAAACAACAACATACTTTCCCCTTTGTCAAATCCAGTGAATTGTTTCACTAACTTGCCTGCTTCAAATATTCGCCTTCTTTATCACGCGCACACACCCCAGCTCCGCGTTTAACGCACAACGCATACGCCGGCAACTTTGTCATGTTTGTGTACGACTCGCTTGAACATCTTTAACGCGGTGACCAATATGCACTATAAGCATGGTAAGAAAGAATTAACAGAAATTATTCCCGCTCCAAACTATAGATCATCGTCTCATAACATATAGTGCGTATCGGCCGAAAATCAGCCGAAAACAAATCAAATTGCCTGTTGACATTCAACACTATTGATATAAGATTATATCATGATAGCTCATGATAGGCTTGATTTTAACCATGTTTTTACTATGGAAAGGAATCATGTGATATAAAACAAATATTGAATGCCGTTTGCTTGTGCAATAGTAAATCTATATCACTCGGTCCAATTTGGATAATTCCATTACACCCGGCTTCGCCTCGTGCAATGGAAAAATCCAAATTTGACCTCGTTATATAGTTTGTACTATCACACTCTCGGGCATTCAATATTTGTATAATATAACGCGGTATGATAATTGAAACATAATTACATCTCTCCTTATTTTCTTTGAAATTATAACGAGGATTGCAAAGTTGGTTTTCCATTTAGACCTGACAAAAGAGAGGTATGTCAGAACCTTGTTTAACTGATTTGAAATCGAAGATCGTCTAAAGCTGTGTGGCTATTTTGACTTAAATGTAGGGTACGTCATATGACGCTTGCTTACATTATTTATTATATACACAATTTCTGCTTGTATTTCATTTTTAATGTTATGATAAATAATGCACATATCTAAACTCTTAACACCAAAAGAACATCACTGAATGGATTGATGCCAACATTAACAGTGTAAGATTTGTATCTTAATCATTATTTGATAGATCGTCATTTTTGAAAATAAAAATATTGGATGTTGCCACATCATTGATTATAATATTGCCAAAAAGGAAAAACTGAGTTATAGGCAAGATGTGGTCCGTAAAATATTGAGAGGTAAGGCTGCCCAATAGCATCGTAATTCTCTTCAGTCATGAGAGGTGGACAAGTGAAGATCAGAATTGGAATCTTTATATCTACGTATGATATTTTCAGTAATTTTCAGCTCCATAGTAACTTATTTTGCACAGCTTATTGTATTGTAAGTATAGGTTCAAATGTCAAATTATGAAAGGAAAGACAGAATAAATATTTGTCATAAAATAAAAACGCAATCACATCGAAGTGTTTCTATATTTGGTGCGACTTTATTAACGTGTTTATTATAATTCGATCTATTCGATCTGTATTCTGTACATAAAAAGTGTATTACAATCTTAGAACATTAAGGAAGGCAAAGCTTCATAGTTACAATCAATGTTTTAATACATTGTGATTCATACATTATAAAGGGGTAAAAAAAGTAAGTATCCCAAAAAATTAGATTACTTTTGTTTACATAACTTCACACAGAAATATACGTTTTGAAAGATTGAAACGCTTATGAACAGAGAAAACGCTTGGCTACCAAAAGGAAGTTTTCCATTTTCGGTATAGGATTTTGAAAATTGCCACTGTTACTGAGAACATCGTTTTGGGAAAATGAGACAATTTTGGGAAAAGTAAACATGATATTGAACAAGAGAAACTTTTCTGTAAGAAGCCAAGCAATTTTTGTTTTCACCGGTCTTTAAATTTCTCAAAACGATTAAAACTGGGTCTAATTTGCGTACAAAAAAATCACGAGAGAGAGTTTTTAAATTTACTGGTATGGATCCAAGTGCCACTTTTTCCGAAAACATCATTTTGGGGAAATGTGACTGTTTTGGGAAAAGTAAACATGATATAGAAAATGGAAAACTTTCTATTGGTAGCCATGCGTTTTTCTTTTTTCGGCATTTTTTCATTATCGTTTCAATTTTTCAAAACGTCTAATTGTGTGTGAAGTTGTGTAAACAAAAGTAATCTAATTTTAGGGGGGGGGGGGGGGGGGGACTTACTTTTTTGACCCCTTTGTGACTAAACATCCGAAATGAAATGAAATAAGAATGTTGCATATAATTATATAGGCTCGATCCTTCACACGACCCCTACGAAATGTGAAAAATACAGTTCCAAAAGTGTGCGCTGATAAACTGCTGAATATACATGCGCTTATTCACGTACATCCCGCCACATTGCGCCGTTAGTTGTACGCGGCGTTGTACATCGCGCGACGCAGTAGGGAGAGAGGTAGTATTCTCCCACTGCGTGGGGGGTGACGATCATTCGACGCACTGCAATTTGAAGTGGACCAATTAGGTATTTTGTTTGTTGTTGTTGTTGGGAACAAATTCGTATGCTAATTACTCGATTAGTGCAAAGTTCACCACATTGAAAAACTACATTACTCTCGTCCCGGCTACATAACTAGCCTCGTTTTCGGAGCACTAATTGCTCTGAGCATGCTCAGTTGGATAGCACGGCCCTCTTTTGACGTAAGTGCCTCAATTACGAATAACGTCTATTCATTTCCCAGACCCTTTATTTAGTCCGCCATTTTTAAAGATGTCGGCCATATAGAGGGACGTACGCTTCTGGATATTTTATATCCAAATTCCAGCCAAACTAGAATCAAAATTACTGGCGTGCAATGGAGTACAGTCCTACCATATCCCACAAAGGGGGATATAATATTGATTTCATTCACATTGACAAGCAAGTTTTTATTCAGCTTTTATATTAACATAGTTTAAAATAAAGTATAATTGTTAAAATTCCTTATACATACACATCATGTACATACCTACGAATTTTTTATTCAAAAATGACCATTAACAATATTATGAGCCACAAAAGCGGCATACATCATTTACATGAACAAAGCAAGAACACATTGGTGAGGTTAGCACAATGCAGAATTAATTATCTTTGGTGAGTCTATTTCTAATTTTCCATATGATGTTAGTGCCAATCATAGCACTAATTGAGGTATATTTTGCAACGGCCTTAACTCTGATGGGGAAACCAAGTTTCATTAACCCACTGCAGAAGCGGTAGTGAACATGTCCGAGTGACCCAATCACGAAAACGAGGATTTTACAATAAAAACCGCAGGTGGTTAGCATATCGCAAAGAGGCATGTACTTCTGGAACTTGGTGTTGTAACATTCCTCAATGAAAGCATCAAATGGGCATGAAACTTTTAAAATGAAACACTTCATGTTTTCATGATCGATGAGGAAGAGGTCTAGTTTCCTCGCCTGAATGCTCTAAAAAATGTTTGCAAATTTGATTTCATCGTCGTCGTTGGTGATTAGGGCACCCGAAATGGGGTTTTCACACAACAAGGCATTTATAACCCGCTATTTCTGAAAGACCACAGCGGGGTGTGATGATGCAAGGCAAAAAATATATATAACAACCAACAACAATTTAAATAACAGGTACGTTAGAAAACCATACAAAATACAATGCATAGGAGAAAACCATATGAAAACGAGATCATTGAGTGAACAGGTAAGTTTTGAGCCCTTTCTTGAAAATCTGTGGTGAAGATGCTGAGCGAAGAGTCATTGGGAGAGAGTTCCACTGGCGCGGTGCCACAAACGAAAATAATCTGCCAGCTGCAGAAACAAGAGTGCGAGGCAAAATCCTGTGCTCGGTAAGTCTGGTGGTGTCAGATGAGTATCTACTAATTAGTCTTCTCTGAGGTCCATACCAAAGTCTGATCGAAGTTGTTTAACGGTGTATTTCTGAATGTATTGAACTTGTTCAGAATCGTATTATAAACTTAGAAGTTACAGCGTTCCACTTGGCGGCCATCTTGGATATTGCAAAACATCTGCAAATTATTCTATCGCCAATATTTAATATCACTATCATATCAACTAAAAAGACTATTTTCCTCTAATAAACGACTATATATTATTCTAATAACAATGGCTGTTTCTGGTAAATTGACATTCATTTAATAAATTTGGCGGCCGTTTTGGAAATTGAAAAATCCTAACATTCGTCTCAAATGTGTTACTCTCGTTTGAAATAATAAAAAAAATCTGTTATTTGAAGAATGACAAAACTCAAATGTACTTGGTATGAGTTTCTAATGGTTTTTGCACTCGTCTCATTACTAAACTTGGCCGTCGGTGTTGGCCATCTGTGTTGATGTTTCCATGGATGCTCTAACAGAAATCCAAGATGTCCGCCAAATGACCCTTCGAACTGCTTCTTATATTTGGGAACATGTCAAATCTGTTTATTATTTTATTGAAATAAAGCAATTACAAAAATCGGTATTGACAAATCCCAGAAGTGTTGCAAAGTAGGCTGTGTCAGAACCCCAACCAATTTTAATTAATCATTATTATGTTTTGAGTTATCCAGTGTGATATATTATTAATGTTTTGAGGTGTACAAGTATGGATAAAATTGCATCCAAAGCATAATAATGATAAAATTGGATGATTTACGTCTAATATGTATTGCTCTCGATATGAGTTTTAAAATATTGGGCTTGACTGCGTCTCGCCCAATATTTGTTAAAACTCATAGCTCGACCAATTCATATGGGCTCAATCTATCCAATTTATATCAGACTAAATTCATTTGACTAATCTGGAATATATGCGTTTTTAAATACCAATATATCTTTTATTTAATCATCTTGTCATACTGTGTAAAACGGACGCAATCATTAATACATTCATGTCGTAACAATATCACAAAAAAGCCTACATTATTGTAAACTTTGAAGTGAATCTCGGATATCATAATTTTAATTGAAATCTATTAGTGCATTATCTCGCTATTTATTGGTTGTTTTAAATGATATCGATCGATAACTACATTATGTCGCGCCGGGCCCAAAAATGTAATTTATCGTCGTCTTTTTCTTTATGACCCCGGTCCCCTAAAGGAAAGCGAATAATTGTATAGGCCTACCCCTACTTAGATGGTGATTATTGTATGACCCCCCCCCCCCCCCCCCCCCCCCTACACGAAAAACAATCTGTACTTAAGGTCTATCTATAGTCACTGTCATAATGGTATGGACGAAATTCAAACTATTTCACACAAAAGTGTTTCGTTGTTGGTCACGGATCTGCGTCCAGATGCATACGCGAATTAAAGTGCAGCATGCGCGTGACGCACTTCTGGGTTTACGCATACGCATGCACACAAGTACGCACGCATAGTTTAAATTATGTCCTTAGCATTATGATACTGACTATTAGGGTTATTGAGGAAACAGTTGATTTGGAAGCAAAACAAATTAGGTTAGCCTAACTATCGAAACATGTAGAAGAAATTCGCGCAAACATTTTCAGTATGTTACTTAAATGTATATACGCGCGGAGTGCGCAACAAAATGTCAATATTTTAATTACAATTTTGCTTTGACCCCCCCTATCATAATGGTATTAAATTCATGACCCCTTATTTTCTGTGAACAAAAACTATGCACCCCCTACCGAAGAAAATGACCGCCCCTTATGCGTAAGCGTAAACAAATTGGCTTTATGACTATCTATATAATAATACGGAATCGCCGATTTTTGTACGGAGATGTTCTCCCCTTTCCGCACCTTCGATTGACTTCAAATTTTCTGTGCGGGTGCGTATGGGGCCCACAATTGTCCAATTTATGTTTGATTTTTTTAATTTGGGTTAGATTCCGTGAAATTTGTGTATTATAACAAAGAATGCCTTCAATCCTGAGATTTGGTATGGGGTATGAATAATTTTGGACAGGCATAACAACTCAATTCTTGTTCAATTCTATTGTTATGCAGACAATGTTGAGCCCAAATATATTGATTTGTACTTGCAAACTAACTGTCTTTTGTGTAAAGCGAGAGTGCCACCACCCAAGGGTATGAATAATGGTGGGCTTAACTGTATGTTCAAGTTTATTGATGAAATGCAAAAAGAAGTACATACCATCCCCTTTCATAAAGTCCGCGAAAAAGGTGTCCCAAACAGAATAATACGGCATGATGTGCACATGCTTGCGCATAAAGAAGTACGACACGGCCACATCCTTCGGATTTCTGGCCACGTAGATGATCTTCGGCTTCTTTGTATACACTTGAGGTGGTAGAAAATCGCCGGAGAGGTGTGTCTTTATCTTCCGAGGTGAATCGACTTTATCCAAGATGGTGTGCACGCTTGGTACCTGGTCACACTGTAAAAGCATGAAATGGGTGACATGTACTTATACATGTACGATATGGTATGACGTACGTCAATTAGGCCCCATATCACAGAGGAAAAGTCGAAAAAATACCCCAAATGACACCTTCCCGCCCTAGCATTTTGTCTGAGATTTCCTGAACATTACGAAACTTATGCATTTCGGCAACAAACGGCAACTTATGCATATTTCAACATCTTGTGGCAACTTCATAACACTTTTAGCAACACTGCGGACTTTTCGGCAAGTTAAGAAACTGAACTACATTTTGGGAGTGCATTGCGCAATTTTTGAAAACTTACGGCAACTTAAGAACATTTTGAGGAAACATTGCCCATTTTACGGCTACATTTGGTCTTGTTAGTTGTTTTTCTAAGTAACTTAAGGCATTTCCACTGTGACATGAGACTTGTCAATTTTGTTTGCCCGAGACTTTGAGACACAGGCGCGGCATTAAATTATCGCATACGATCAATCAATAACGCACACAGAAAACACTATGTAAAAAAAATACACAAATTATGTAAAAAATACACAATCTGTGTAAAAATAGAACTCCATAATACTATGTAAACAGTTGTGTTAAGCTTTTGCATAGGAATTTACACAAGCTTGGGTATATATTACATGTTTTATGTAAACTCTTACATAATAATTATGGAGTTCTATATTTACATAATTGTTTACATAGTGTTTTCTGTGTGCGCTATTGACTTCACTGTCACCACACACAGAAAAATGTTGACAGAGGAGGGTTGGTAGTGTTGGAATAAGATATGACAGAGGAGAGTTGGTAGTGTTGGTACAGTATATGACAGAGGAGGGTTGGTAGTGTTGATATAAGATATGACAGGTGAGGGTTGATAGTGTTGGTACAAATCTCCTTCAACTGATTTAGACGATTTGGTTTGTCAATATGATAATGTTTTAAATGATCTAAAAAACAAACATGCGCCTTTAATAACTCGCACTATAACTTGTCGTCCAAATGCACCTTGGTACAATGATAAGTTACGTGAAAAGAAACGGAATGTACGCCGCCTTGAGCGACGCTGGATTGCATCTAAACTTGAAATTGACAAGCAGATTTTTAAAGATCAAAGTTATGAGTATACGCGCATGATACAACAGGCAAAACAGGCGTATCATACTAAACAATTTGAAGGCTGCAATTCAAAGCAACTGTTTCAAAAAGTCAACAAATTGTGCACACCAAAGGTATCCAAAACGTTACCATCTGATACATCCGATCTTTCCCTTGCAGAACATTTTTCTGACTTTTTTGCAAACAAAATTCAACGTATCAAGGATATTCTTAAAAACTCATCAAACACTGATGTTTCTATTCCAATTTTTGATTCTTGTAATTCTTCATTTTCGGAATTTTCACAGGTTTCAGAGGATTCAGTTAGAGATATTATCATGAAATCTTCTTCGACTTCCTGTAGTCTTGATCCAATTCCTACATGGTTGCTTAAGAAATGTTTGGATGAGCTATTACCAGTCATCACTAAAATTATTAACATGTCTTTTCAAAGTGGTCAATTTCCTGATGTTTTGAAATCTGCTCAGATCACTCCTCTTTTGAAGAAACAAAATTTGGATTGTGAGATTTTGAAAAATTATCGGCCTGTTGCCAACCTTAAGTTTCTTGCAAAAACCATTGAGCGTGCTTGTGCATCTCAAATCCACGACTACTTATCATTGAACCAACTTTGTGGTAAAACGCAATCTGCATATAGATCTTGTCATAGTATAGAAACTGCTCTTTTACGTGTATATAATGATTTATTGTTAGCCGTTGATCAAGGCAATGAAGCTGTCTTAATACTTTTAGATTATTCCGCAGCTTTCGATACTATTAGTCACACTGTTTTTCTAGATCGATTATTTCATAGATATGGTGTTAACGGTACTACCTTGAATTGGTTTAAAACTTATTTTATGAATCGTACACAATCTGTTATCATAAATGACTCTCTATCTAAACCTCATGTACCACTTGAAGGTGTTCCTCAGGGATCGGTCATTGGCCCTTTATCTTTTACTTTGTATACCGCGCCACTTGAAGATCTTATTGAAGCTCATGGTTGCGGAAAAATGATATATGCCGATGATACGCAAGTTTATGTCATTTTGAAAAACTCTGACCATTCAATGATCACCAAACTTGAAAGATGTATTAATGATATCAAGGCCTGGTCTAATGCTAATGATTTAAAATTAAATGAGGACAAAACTGAAGTTATTCATATTACTTCTCGTTTCAGAAACTCTTCTCATTTATCACCCGTTGAAATTGCCAATGTTCCCATACACCCAGTAAAAAGTGCACGTAACCTCGGAGTAATTTTCGAGAGTGATCTTAAAATGAATGCCTATGTAAATAATATTTGTCGTTCAGCTTCGTTTGCTTTATACAAGATAGGTCGTATTCGGAATTTTCTCAATCAAAAATCTACGGAAATACTTATTCATGCTTTTATCACGAGTCGCCTTGATCAATGTAACAGCCTCCTTTATGGTCTTCCGAACTCACACATTGCAAAATTACAGAGAATACAAAACTCTGCTGCGAGGCTTGTTACACGCACTCGTTATTATGATCACCTTGGTATTCATCACATTACACCAGTACTTCAGAAGCTTCATTGGTTGCCGGTATCATACCGTATTATGTACAAAATCATTGTTTTAACATACAAATGCATCCATAATTTGGCACCGGTTTATCTTCAAGAACTCATACATGAATACGAACCATCTCGAAATTTACGATCGGCTTCAAAACAACAACTTATCAGTGCCTCTGTCTCAACTTTAACCTATGGTCATCGTTCATTTCGTTATGCTTCAGCTGAACTTTGGAATCAACTTCCGCTTCACATCAAGAACTGTAAAACTCTTAGCCATTTCAAATCGTCTCTTAAGACACACTTATTCACAATTGCTTTTGATGATTGATTACCCTGTTTACAATGTTTTTTGCATGTTCATCCACATATTGTATTATTCTTATATTGTAATGTAATTTCAATGTTGTTATGTTATCTGTTAAGCGCTTTGAGACTTCGGTGGGAGGCGCTTTAGAAGCACCGTTTTATTATTATTATTATTATTATTATTATTGGTATCAGATATGACAGAGGACGGTTGGTAGTGTTGGTATAAGATATGACAAGTGGGGGTTGGTAGTGTTATGTTAAATATAGAACTCCATAATTATTATGTAAACCTTTCACACAGTATTTTGTACAAAAAACACAAGTTATGTAAACATAACTTGTGTATTTTGTACACAACTAAATTGTGTACAAAATACACAAGTTATGTTTACATAACTTGTGTATTTGGTAAGGTTTACATAATAATTATGGAGTTCTATATTTAACATAATTATGTAAACATTTTTCTGTGTGCATGGTCACGAGGAACGAGGAAGTCAATTTTGATAATAGGTGGCAATGGCCACGTGGACGCATGGACGCATTAGTCGAGAAGACTTTTGCCACTGTTCCAAAAGTGTATGTCTAAACAAATAAATAAATAAATATAATACCATGACTAATACACAAGCACTCTGTTAATGATGACGTCATTATTTACATATATCTACCTCAACAAATATGTGATGACCTCTATTGTTTTAGTATAACAAAGTTGAATGACGTACTTCACAACAAAGTATACTTATCTTTTGTGAATTTATTGTTTTCATATGCAAATTATTCCAATGTGCTTAAGTTGCCGGTATTCCCTGTATGTACCCCATGGCAGAGAACTCAATCTGTAATAAAATGTATCAATGCCTTGCGCGGACGCTTTGGCTGTGTAAATGCGTCAATTATTCGTCCCAACACCTGCGACACCGATGAAACAGAGAGGGCATGCTATACTTTATGTTTACTACCTTTAGTTTAAAATTCTGCCAACATATTGTTGCTCTTCCGATATTATGTTCACTTTTCCAAAGTTCGTAGGGCTAGCTGCGATGGATAGGCCTACATTACCCAATTTAATGATAACCCGCGTTATACCCCGGGTTATTCGGGATTTTATACATAAAAGTTCAAATCTACATGTATTAAGTCTCGACCAGTCCCTGTAAATAGACAAGAGTGGAAGGGTAGGTATATTTTTTCATGTTAAAGGGTTGCCTGCCTCATACTTTAAACAGCCAATAGCAATTCAACATTAGACATTTGACGCAGAAAAAAATGTCCAGCAATTTAGCCTAACAAAATGAATGGACACCATAAAATGTGTCCCGATTTGATTGTTTGGATATGATTTCACATTTTGAGCTACGTATAAAGTCTGTGTAGCTAGCCGGTCATACTGCAACACATTTGACGGAGAAAAAAAAAATTCGACAATTTAGCCTAAAAAATGCAACAGACACCATACAATGTGTCCCGATTTGATTGTTTGGATATGATTTCACATTTTGAGCTACGTATAAAGTCTGTGTAGCTAGCCGGTCATACTGCAACACATTTGACGGAGAAAAAAAAATCCGATAATTTAGCCTAAAAAATGACGTACACCATAAAAAGTGTCCCGATTTAATTTTTGGGACATGATTTCACATTTTGAGCTGCGTATAAAGTCTGTGTTGCTAACGGGTCAAACCGCAACACATTTGACGGAGAAAATAACATTCAGGCAATTTAGCCTAAAAAATGACGGACACCATAATATGTGTCCTGATTTGATTGTTTGGATATGATTTCACATTTTGAGCTACGTATAAAGTCTGTGTAGCTAGCCGGTCATACTGCAACACATTTGACGGAAGAAAAAAAATCCAACAATTTAGCCTAAAAAATGACAGACACCATAAAATGTGTCCTGATTTGATTTTTTGGACATAATGATTTCACATTTGGAGCTGCATATAAAGTCTGTGTAGCTAACGGATCAAACCGCAACACATTTGACGGAGAAAATAACATTCAGGCAATTTAGCCTAAAAAATGACGGACACCATAATATGTGTCCTGATTTGATTGTTTGGATATGATTTCACATTTTGAGCTACGTATAAAGTCTGTGTAGCTAGCCGGTCATACTGGAACACATTTGACGGAGAAAAAAATCCAACAATTTAGCCTAAAAAATGACAGACACCATAAAATGTGTCCTGATTTGATTTTTTGGACATAATGATTTCACATTTTGAGCTGCATATAAAGTCTGTGTAGCTAACGGATCAAACCGCAACACATTTGACGGAGAAAAAAACATTCCGGCAATTTAGCCTAAAAAATGACGGACACCATAAAAAGTGTCCCGATTTGATTTTTTGGATATGATTTCACTTTGAGCTACATATTATAAAGTCTGTGTAGCTAACGGGTCAAACCGCAACACATTTGACTGGGAGAAGAAACAAATCTGGCAATTTAGCCTAAAAAATGACGGACACCATAAAATGTGTCCCGATTTGATTTTTTAGATTTGATTTCACATTTTGAGTTACGTATAAAGTCTGTGTAGCTAACGGGTCAAACCGCAACACATTTGACGGAGAAAAATACATTCCGGCAATTTAGCCTAAAAAATGGCGGACACCATGAAATGTGTCCCGATTTGATATTTTGGATATGATTTCACATTTTGAGCTACGTATAAAGTCTGTGTAGCTAGCCGGTCATACTGCAACACATTTGACGGAGAAAACAAATCCAACAATTTAGCCTACAAAATGACAGACACCATAAAAAGTGTCCTGATTTGACTTTTTGGACATGATTTCACATTTTGAGCTGCGTATAAAGTCTGTGTAGCTAACAGGTCAAACCGCAACACATTTGACGGAGAAAAAAAAATTCCGGCAATTTAGCCAAAAAAATGACGGACACCATAAAATGTGTCCCGATTTGATTTTTTGGATATGATTTCACTTTTTGAGCTGCGTATAAAGTCTGTGTAGCTAACAGGTCAAACCGCAACACATTTGACGGAGAAAAAAAAATTCCGGCAATTTAGCCAAAAAAATGACGGACACCATAAAATGTGTCCCGATTTGATTTTTTGGATATGATTTCACTTTTTGAGCTACGTATAAAGTCTGTGTAGCTAACGGGTCAAACCGCAACATATTTGATGGAGAAAAAAATTCCGGCAATTTAGCCTTAAAAATGACTGACACCATAAAATGTGTCCCGATATTTTAGCAGGTTTAAGGTGATGGGCTACCATAAAAAACTTTTTCTTTATTTTAGGTCCTACAAAGCTCATCTTTGGATATGTTGACACTCTTAAACTTTCAGGAGGATTGACAGAGAAAAAAAAATCAAAATGTATCTAATTTGCATAATAATGGCGGCCATCTTGGATTTTAACGCTTAATTTATCCCGGGGTACTCCTGAAAGAACGCAAACATTTAGCGTTGTTTTTTAAAACTAGAATTATGCTCACACACATAAATGTTAGGATAGCATAGCCCTTTTTTCAAATTTGTGCCCCAAATTCTCAAAATGGCATAAATTTTGACGAAAAATGTTAAAAAATCATTTTTTTAACCAAAAATGAGCATTTTTCAAAATAAAAACTGCTATAAAAATTCAAACAAGAACAAAATTGCAAAAAAGGCTATGCTATCACCTGTAGAATTATTTCTTCTATCTATATTCTGAATTACAGCTTTCTACATGCTTCCGTTCTTGAGAAAAGACCCCCGGGATTGATCAATATGACCATTTTGCGAAAACGGCGTTTGAAGTCTAGAAACACTGTTTTTAATTATTATGCAAATTAGGTACAATATTTACATTTTTATTACCATACTCAAATTTGCAATTTGAATTATCACAATTTTTGGTGGTATCTTTATGTCAATAGCTTCTTTATTTTTTAAGTTATGATATTTTAAAAGAAAATACCTTAGATATCACTGGTTGAGAAACAAAGAAATACATAAGATATGTTATACCAATATTAGCGAGAATTGCCTAAGAGTTTCGACTTTGATTTGCCGTAACTTTGGAACCGCAGCTCTGATTTATGTGAAATAAAAAACAGAAGAAAGAAGAATTTTAGCTGCTTCTTATAGGCATACTTTTCAAAAAGCCCATTTCGAGTCACTACATGGTAGACCATTACCTTAAGTCCGAATTACTCCTTAAATAAAGCTTAAATCAGGTCAAACTGATTACTGGTGGATAGTACATAGTTCAAAGATATTAATAACACAAAAAGCTCAAAAATTACATTTTTGCCCCAAAACGACCTTTTTATTTTGTCACCCCCCCTTCATCGGAAAGCTTAATATTCAAGTTCTTCATTAAGCCTAGGTGTCAAATTGTAACAAAAAATGCCGTGATTGTTTTTTGTTGAACACAATTATTGCCTTTGGCTTGTTTACTGTTATAACGTGTTCCTTATATTTCGATCGAATAATCTGTACATACAAAGTGTATTACAATCTTAGAACATTAAGGAAGGCAAAGCTTCATAGTTTCAATCAATGTTTTATCTACATTGTGATGCATTATATGACTAAACATCCGAAATGAAATAAGAATGTTGCATATAATTATATAGACTCGATCTTTCATGTCTTCCATACACTCTAAATGTGTTGGACGCCTCAAAAGGTGTTCTGGTTATTAACACAAAAGATGTTCTATGCTTTTAAACTTTTATATTGGAAATATTTACTCACATTTTCTGTTTTTTTTCTTGTTTTAGCAGTATCCTATATCCACATATATTTGAAAAACATCAAAATCTATAATATTGTTACTGGATTTAGCCCGGGCGTTCTGGAACACATTGGTGTTCCCAAACGGTTACAGAAAAGGTGTTACGAAAGGTGTAAAAAGGTGTTCTTTTGTTTAACACGGTGTTTAGAATAGAACAGGTTCAATTTTCAGTTGACTAAATCCAGTAAATCCACTCCATCCACCGAATGTTGAAAATTTATGCTATGTCTTCAAATAAAGTTACAGCGATCCACTTGGCGGCCATCTTGGATATTGCAAAACATACGGGAAAGGATCCTATTGTCAATATTTATTATTAGTTTGTTACAAAATATTAAATTACTATCATATCAACTAAAAATACTATTTAACTTCAATATACGACTATATAAACTACTAACAATGGCTGTTTCTTAAATATGACATTCAATTAATCAATTTTGCGGCCATTTTGGAACCTGGAAAAATCCTAACTTCCGTCTCAAATGTGTCACTCTCGTTTGAAATAATAAGAAAATCAGTTTAAAGCATTTGTTTGTAGAATTGGTTGTAAAATGTGTAATATTTACGTATTTTGATATTTACGGGGGCCATTGTGGCGGCCATATTGTTTTTGAAGAATATGAAGTCTCAAATATATGAGTAAGCGTTTCTAACGGTCTTTTGCACTCGTCTTATTACTCAACTTGACCATCTTTGTTGATGTTTCCATTGATACTCAAACACAAACCGCATATGACCCTTGGAGCTGCTTCTTATGTTTGTGAACATGTCAAATCTGTTTATTGACATCGAGGCTAAGCAATTACAAAAATAGGTATTGACAAATCCCGGAGGGGTTGCAAATTAGGCTGTGTTATAACCCCAACCAAGTTTAATCAGACTAATTCATTTTACCAATCTCGAATATGCGTTTTTAAATACCGATTTATCGTTGATATAAACATCTTGCTATACTGTGTAAAACTGACGCAATGATCAAATGACTCTATGATTCAAATACATTTATGTCATAACAATATCAAAAAGTAGGCTACATATTGTAAACTTTCAAGTGCAACTCGGATACCATAATTTTTAATCGAAATCTATCAGTGCATTCAGTTATTGGTTGTTTTAAATGATATCGATCAATAACAACGTTATGTCGCGTCGATGCAATGCATCTTTTCGTAACACATATCGAGGGATTATACAGATTCGACTGACGCACTCACATATTATTATATTAGGGGGCTGGGGAGTCATACAAATAATCACCATCTGAGTGGGGGCGGGGGTTATAAAATTATTCGCTTTTACACCCCCTCACTCACCCCCCTCTACCGAAGAAAATAACTGCCCTTTATATGCGTAAACAAATTGGCTTTCAAATTATAACTATACCAATCGCATGCTTCGACAAGGTGGGTATCTCGAAACGCCTTACGGGAAGCACTTTTCTCGCTTTTCACTGAACCTAAAGACCCGGGATAATACCCCACTGATTCCATAGATATTTTCGTCAGTAAATAGCCTCCTTTTCCAGCCAATAGAACGGCTGGTGACGTCATTGGAAGATCGGTCTTGGATTTAACTACGAAGTAGATCTAGGTATTAGATCCCACCAATTCATCTTTTCGTCACACATCGAGGGATTATACAGATTCGGCTGACGCACTGACGCGCAGCCCGTCGCAGCGTAGCGAGTAGATCGGGGTCACTACTACGTATGTTTACATGGTCATAGATTCGGGCTATTGGCACGAATCCAGTGCTACTACGAAGTTGAACAACAGGTTACAATTCACACAGAAAAATGTTTACATAATTATGTTAAATATAGAACTCCATAATTATTATGTAAACCTTTCACACAGTATTTGTGTAAAAAATACACAAGTCATGTAAACATAACTTGCGTATTTTGTACACAATTTAGTTGTGTACAAATTACATAAATACTGTACATAAATACTGTGTGAAAGGTTTACATAATAATTATGGAGTTCTATATTTAACATAATTATGTAAACATTTTTCTGTGTGAAGTGAAGGTCACATGTCACGCTTCGATGAGTAATACAGTGCAACGTGTTTTGTCATTATTATTATACGTGAATAGTGATGTCATGTACATGTATACTTTCGGTTATTGAAGCACCAAATGTGTATCGATATCGGAGTGTTGGGAATCCTGGTTTGACCTTCAATTTTTTCTTCTTCTTTCAGGTGTGTATGAAACATGTAAATCTTACTTAAATTTTGTTTCAAAGTCTCGTTATATATTATTCAATAAGAACGCGTTTCTGTGCTTTACTATTGGAGCTAATAGGGGATATAAAATTAGATCTGGCTATGCTCGTTATATCAATTGCATACTTGCATCAATACCGTAATGTAACAAGAAAAGTCTTTGATAAAGACAACCATCCTTCAGACGTAGTGTGTTGAAAATGCGAATTTGGAAACGTCACAGATTTTCATTAGAAAAAAACCGTGCTAATCATGGATTGTCTTTCTTTGTCGGTGGCAAATGTGTTATTAAAATGTGCAAAAAAGATTCATCCAATGTCTATAGCTTGTTTTGTCTTATATTTGCTAGTTGCTTAAAATAATCGGATTTCACTCTATAGTACCTAAACAAAGTGTTGACTTTCTTTTGTTGAAGTCTTTAACGTAGCAATTACTTTATACAAATTGCTGGTATCTTATATTATACCATTATTCAAAGTCAGTTTTACCGACTATATACATCACAATGGCTATATAGCTCAGTTAAAGTCGACATGCATACAGTGTGTCCTAAAAAACCCTGGAGAGCTTATAACTTAAAAAATAGTACCTATATTTTGATATTTAGAGATATGAAAGTAGATATACTTGACCTTAATTGGTAAAATTGTAAGACTAATCCAATGTCAACTTTTTGAAATAACAAGATTTGAATAGAGCGTGGTCAGAACCCATTTGTCCCGATTTAGCAATTTATCACCCATGCGTTGCATCAGGGCGTTGTGTGCCAGTTTCCCCTGCATGGAGTTTATTCTCAGAAATAACCTATGTTTGGTCAAAATATGTTCATTTAAAGTCCATACAATCTTTTTTTACATTTGGGTTTCTGTTTTTTTAAATTGAATAATTATCTTACAATAAATTACATCATAACAAATAACGTTCTGTTTTGAATTTCACTGTTAAAGTTAAACTTCATTATTCATTTTGTACTTTTACTTGGTAAAATTTTTGCTTATCTTTGAATAACCTTTTTTTGTGTAAAGGTGTTCCCGATTTGATAGGATTAAATTGCAGGTATTTTGGTTCAATATTCATATCAGCATTAGATAGAAATACCCATTGCAGTAACTTTGGTATTAAAAATGTACAAAAAAAACCAGCATAATGTTAGAGCGCCCCAATACCCTGCGACTAATTCATATGATGGGATGAATGAATTAATGGCTAGTTTAAAATTCTGAAGAAATGGTTCTCGACCTGCTTCAAAACATGGCAGTGTCTCAGAGGGTTAAATATTGATTTTTCTATAACATGTCATAGGTATTTACACTTTTTAAAACCCCTGTTTTCCTACTTTAAGTAATTGTTAATAATAAATTCAAAGGCAAAACTTTGATGAAGTCAGAACAATGCGCAAATGCAACACAAGGGCGGTCCATGAGCATGATCGGGACACTCACGGGTTCTGACCACGCTCTATTCATAGCTCTGTATTTCAAAAAGTTGACATCAGTCTGGTCTTACAGTTTCACTACTTATTATGTACATTTATATTCCAAAATATGAATATGCATCCTACTATTTCAGTGAACCAATCATTGACAATTTTAGAATTAATTTTAGGTTGGATATTTACATTATACAGAAATGTCTTGATGTGAGGTCATAAGGGCCAGGGATAGAGTGAGCTTGAACAAAGCACTCTGATGGGGTCACTTCTCTAAATAGAGCTCCATAGGGTTATGTACAAAAACACTGATATAAAACTCTGTTTTAGACCACTAAATTGCGAAATTGGACCCTGCAGAGTGATTTTTTCTTACAAAGATTATCACATTTCCCCACCAAAAAGTGAAAAAAATAGGTAGGTTGACCAGCTCGATTTTCCAAAATATGCCCATGGAGTTGACTACCTCTCTGACGAGCTTGGAAATGTCGCCTTAATCGCTAATGTTTCCAGTAAAAAGCACAAATTTGAAAGATCTCTCCAAATTTACCTAGATGATATTCACAGTTTATAGTCAGGGTGCATGTAGGTGATGTCCCATTAATCATAATTAATAAACAATCATAGGCATGTACGCAATGGTATTACTGTCAAGTCTTTTTAATTGAGGATTTTGTGATGCATACTTTCCGATTTTAGTTTTAAACACCGTCCTTAAAGGTCCAGCGACGTGCTCATGAAACTTATTTTTAAAAGTTATACAATATATTAGTTAGAACATTCACACGTTATTTTTTATAAAATGTGAATATATATATTTAAAAAAGATAAAATACGTTCGGCCGTATACCAAATCCAAGCCCTTCGCCAGAAACGCAATGAACCATGAAGTGGTTTGGGCGACTTCGCTGGTGACGTCAATCCGGGAGGAACTGAAGTGTCAATACGGTAAGATTCCCGGACTGACGTCACAGTTTCCGTGTTGGCTAAGAGGAGAATTTGTAGTCAGCAAACAATGCACCACGGTCTAAAAATATGGCCTCAAAATAACATGTGTATCAAGTTGTACAGGTTCCCTTACAAACAGTATCATGACCTCGATCTATTCATTGTTCATTCACTGAATGTGATAATACGGCTAATCCACTTGTGATTGTATAGTTTTGAATGCACATAGCATGGATCATGAAGCTAAGGGTCATGTGTTTTAAGCTCGCCTCCTTTCGCGTTATACACGGATTTTGGCTTTCGCGACATGATTTTAACTTTACACATTTATATTTGCTTGTATACCCCCCTGAGGTAGTAACAGTATACATTTTCTGAAGGGAAATTGCATGAGGAAACCAAATATGCCATTAAAATTATAGTACGACCAAGAACTAAAATGGTATGATCGGAAATGTTCGGAAAATATCAGATTTTTTTAATTTTCAATTTGAGATCCATATATTTTTTATACCTACCCCTATCATTATTTTGTTTACATATTTGAATTCCTCATGAAATTACCCATTATATTATATATATTTGTCAAAGTTACTACGTCGGTATAGTAATTATACCGGCTAGTGAATATCTCCAATTTTTATTTTATATATTTTTAGAATTTTCAGAAATATTTGTTTAAGGATGAACTCTTCCCTGATATAAACTGCATTTCTGAATTCCTCTAGTTACAAGCTTTCCAAAAATGTATACTTTTGCTATCGTAGGTGGAAAACTTTTTCTGTTATAGTCATTTTTATAAATCCGGTAAATTGAGGCTGATTATTCATGTTGACTGTGTAGCGAATAGGAAGAAAGCTGATGATCATTGTCTTATCCATAATTAATTAGTTGTTAATAATAGTTGACAAGTCTGTTGAATCACATACTTAAAGACTACTAAATATCCTTTGAAATGGGACCAAAGTTGTGTTTGTAACATTAGGGGATTACTAGTTATTGTAAAAAGAACAAAGCATGGGATTATCCCCATTGAGTTTGTACAGGCGGCACCCCTTCCAGCGGCACCCCTTCCAGCACCACCCCTGGTCTCCAAACATCAAACAGCTGTATCTCCCCTTCTGTATTAGCTATACCAATGCCATTTGGTAGGCAGATAGCTTGTTATTAGGGCTTTAAAATGATACCAAATTTGTTGAGATAGCTTTTGTGGTTTTAAAAATATTTGAGGAAAATGACAGCATGAAGCTAAAAAATGTAACGGCACCACCCTATTGGGAGGCGAGTTCATAACGCGTGACCTAAGTTGTCTAGCTTCATGCATGGATACACATGTTTAAAGTTCGCGCGGTCATTCAATTGTTCAGCAAAGCATGATGATGGGAAAGGGCTAATATTGTAAAGAGTGTGTGAAGACATATTAGACCCTAGGTTTGTCACAATGTTACAGTGCATTGTTGGCTAACTATGATTTCTCCTCTGTGTTGCCTGGTAGAGCGGGGTTTTCAAAATACGAAGATCGTTTTTAACACTGATTTTGGGCGCATTTATGTTTTTTGTAAATTTCTTCTTTCCCTTTAATGGATCGCTCATGAAATGTTTATTTTCGGAATCCTTGTGATTTTGTCTTTATTTTGATATGTAATAAACGATGCATATCGGTGGACCTAAGGGTAGGGGAAACCCCATTTAGTGTTAGTAGTGCACCCTGATGGCTGTGATAAAATGGCTGTTCAAAAGTGGTCTTAGACCGGGGTCACAAAATGGTATTATACATCTGCGATGAAGAAAAAAAAAGAGTTATTTATGGCTACAGTCATAGCTTGAATGCCATTGAACTTCATAGAATACGGTAATCGAATTGTTCATATAAGGCCTATGAGTGACGAATGTATGATTTTTTTCTCAATTCTGAAGCCCAGCAATTTGTATAGTGGATGCATTTGTAAAGGATTCTAATTAAAAATGTCTGCTTGTTCATTGGCATTTTATGTATTTTTAACTTTATGAATTCGTAACCTTATGTCAGCTGCGTTCGTATTAGTTGGTTACACCACTTGATGAATTCGCGTACTTGGTATTATAACAGGTTTTTGAAATCACGACAGTGACTCGCGCTCGGACTTAAGTTGGCACCTACTCGCAAAAATGCTCAATATTACGCGTACATCATAGGGTTCTGCGTAATGGTGTGTCTGAAGTTCATTTTTTAAAGCTAACGAAATGATGACCATATTGCCAAAACATAGTCCGTCGAGAAGTCCCACTCGCCCCAGGAGGTAGAGCGCCACCAATAGCGGAAAGAATTTTCAAAAGTACAACATTGATATCTATAGCCCCTTATAAATTCTTACCATAGAAGAAGATTACATATTAATTTCAAATCTACAATGTAATAGAGATTTCATTTCGTGTTTGACTTCTAATTGGAAGCATTGCTGCATTGAAGTAATCCTTCAGATTCATTATAATACATATTCTATTTTATTTACTGTTTTCAGTATAGATGTAGGCTGCAAGAAGCTTTCAAGCACACTATAATCGATAATGGACCACTGGCAAGGTAATGCATGAACCTGCATTGCGCATAAGTGTTCTTCTCATGTTTTTATTGGTCTCCATTGTCATACGCAGTCAACGTTCTAGCCATAATTTGATGACCACCATCGAAACTTTCTAAAATCCTAACTCGATAATCGTTGGTCACCCCTAATTCAATCCTCCTGTATGAAAAGCGCTTAAAGTATCACCGTATACAGTAACTTGCTCACCCGACACATGTATCGATGATTGAGAGGTCGCTTTCGAATAACCATTGGCTCGTTTACGAATATTTAGGGTTACATGTGTGCGTACGAGGTCCGTTATCAACCAAATGAAAATAAGGATAATAACATTGGAGTTGACTTTCCAACTCCAGGATTTGCAGGATGAAATAATTTAGCACCAACATGTAATTAATTTTCTGGAATCATAATAATAAAAATCCATTAGACCCTGAACCAATGGGATTTCAAAATCAACGGCCAATGTGATCACCGTCGTCTGCGAACCACAAATGGATTTCTGGTGAATTTCGTTTCCATGATGGATCGCTATGTAAAATGCCATCAGCTCACTGCTCACTGCAGACGAGTCATGCATATGTAATCTTTGAATAAAGATTTAGTACTTCCTCTCGTTTCATCTATGTGTTGATGAAATTCTGTAATATTCTGTTTTCGTGTATTATGATGATTAAATAAGAATGGAAATCAATTTGTAGCACGGCACGAGGAAACTTTGCCACTATTCTGGATATGAACTACCTCGATGCTATTCAAGACACAGGGAAGCATAAAACCACATGTGGCAATGTGGCAAGGTTTTCCCCCTGGAAAACCTTCTAAAGTCTGTGAGTCTACTTTATTTATGCTCAATTTTTTTCCTCTGGATGGAATCAAAATCCATCAGAATTCACGGTTTCAATGGGAACATTTCAGTACGAATCGATATTGAATGAAAAGAGTATGTAATCGATATCGTATCGCATAGTTTAAACCGTAAATAGGAAAGTGCATATTTTTAAAGCGCACATTGTTAATAACATGGATGCCTGGACGGTATTCTGTAAAAAAACTCTTTTCAAGTCTTTTATTATTTTGCATTAACTGATATTGCACTTTATATCGTAGAAATGCTATCCAAGCTTGGAACTATGCCATTCCAGCCACGTAAACAAGACGAACATCTTATCCACTGGTATAATGGCGTGCCTTATATCAGGACCATCACGATAGAAACTCTGGAAGCTATGAAAACTTTTGAAGTTCGGGCTGATGACTTATTCTTGATCACATACGCGAAAGCAGGTTGGTTTTACGCGTTAAAGAAAAAACACACTGAATTATTACATGATAGCGAATGTTATAAACTATTTATTTCGAGCACAGATCGAGTGGTAATATGGAAATGTTACCCAAATGTTAACCACACAAAATAATAAAACATGTTTGGTCTAAGCATGTCGAATATGCCGATGGGATATATAGCCGACTAACTCAATGATAACAAGCGTGCACTATGACGTCATTTGGCCGACGGTCCTATCCCGTCGGTACGCTCAGCGTTGACGCAATACCGTTAAACTTCATCTATAAGCACCCATTGACTAATAGTTAATAAGCAGAGAATAGATAAAAAGGTATGAGCGCCCTCTTTTGATTATAATTGAATGGCTATTATTAAATCAATTTATTTCCAATAAGATAGAGGGCCGTCCATTTATACCGACCCATCAATCATACATGTAGTTATAAAACAGTATCTGACATAGCAGTCCCGTTTAGATCAATTGGTAAAGCCGAAGTTTGGCTAGGGCAATTGTGATCGCAGGTTCCAGATGACAATACCTGGTTCGAATCTCACTTGCTGACTTCTTCTTTTGGAAAGTTTATAAATATTTACGGTGTATATCAAATTCTTAACTTTGTTTTTACCATGAATAAATAGTGAATCTATCTTTGTCTTTAATGTGGGTTTTCCCTCTTTTTTTCTCTCTTTCTACTATTTTTAATTTTAATTTTAATGTTTTAAATCACAATCGTTTATAAATAGTACAAACATTTAAATCAACCTCAACGACTTAGTATTTTTGTGAAGACATGCATGGATGGAGTACAATGAGACAATACGTTGATTATACAATTCACTGCTTTTCAGTTCTGCTACTTATGGTCTTTTGTTAAGTTGTGGTTTTTGTGAGTAGTTGGCCATTGTTGGTTCTAGATGACAATTCCTGATTCGAGTTTTTAGAGACACCATGTATACATGTACATGTACATGTATATGGTTCACAGTTGATCGATACAAGCATGTAGCATGTCTGTAGAATTTGGGGCAGAGCACTTATCAAACTGCTTTGTACATTTCACGGACATAAATTATGCTAATGAGCTCATTAAATGACGTCACTCACATCATCGATATTTTCGTAACGCCAAAATTGTAGGGTTGAAATTCTAGGTCGAGTAAAATGATGTGAGCTTTTGTGAATTTTTTCCCGTATTGGAATATTTTTTTATTGAAAATAGACAGTTCAAATTAAATGTTGGTTCCAAGTTCAACTGACAACTGCAATATGCAGGCAACATTTGAGAAAAAACGATGCCCGACTTTGCAAGAAAGTGTACGGGGAAGTGTACGGGTGAACATGACAAACCAAAACAGTCTAGTAAGTAACCGCCTCCGTGGCGCAATTGGTAAGCGCGTTCGGCTGTTAACCGAAAGGTTGGTGGTTCGAGGCCAGCCGGGGGCGTTGTTTCTTTTTGCATTTAATGCAGATCGACAAATCACATCACAGTAAAAATTTAATGTTGACAAAATCACAGACCACTTACACAAAAATCGCAACTGCGCATACTCCTGTCGTGATCGAAATCCAACACACAAGCAATGGGCGAGTTTTATAAGTGCAGAGGACTTCTTTAGTGATATAGACACAGTTTCGTAATCCTAAAACTAATCCGTTATAAATCAATAACACGTGGCCACTATACTACCATTTACATGAATGTAATGCATGACCTTCAATACCACGTGAGCTGCTCAAACTACGACATGTTCATTAGGCGTGCAATTTAAAGGCAATCCGTCAAACGTGTGTATTATAGTTCCGAAAAACTTAAACAGACTTAAAAAGATGGATGGTGCCGTAAATCAGTCCTTCGCGTGATTTCTTTTATTATTTCCACTCAGTTTTGTTTTATTTGTTTTGTGCTTTGTGTTTCTCCAATAATAGGTATGGCACAAACGTGTAATATCGCGTTTCGAATCAATGAGGACAACAGGCAAACAGTCAAAACGTTTTTGACTGGCCATGGCTTGCGTGTCCAGTTTGATTAAATTTGGTTTCATTTAAAAAAATAAAATAAAAAACCAACGAAAAAGATAGATTCCTTGTTCATTCATGATAAAAATAAAACACTGTCAAGAATTTGAAAATTATGACCTTTCCAAAAGAAGAAGTCTTGAAGTGAGATTCGAACCAGGAATTGTCATCTGGAACCTGCAATCACAATTGCCCTACATGTAGCCCAAACTGTCGGCTTTACCAATTGATCTAAACGGGACTGCTATGTCAGATACTGTTTTATAACTACATGTATGATTGATGGGTCGGTATAAATGGACGGCCCTCTATCTTATTGGAAATAAATTGATTTAATAATAGCCATTCAATTATAATCAAAAGAGGGCGCTCATACCTTTTTATCTATTCTCTGCTTATTAACTATTAGTCAATAGGTGCTTATAGATGAAGTTTAACGGTATTTTATTATCCCGTGGTTATAGAAAGTGACTATACAACTTATCATCTGGTAGCTATGCTACACCATACTATACAACCTATGGTACTAGACTGTACAATGGTTAGGGTTAGGGTTAGGGTTAGGGTTAGGGTTAGGGTTGGGGTTGGGGTTGGGGTTAGGGTTAGGGTTAGGGTTAGGGTTAGGGTTAGGGTTAGGGTTAGGGTTAGGGTTAGGATTAGGGTTAGGGTTAGGGTTAGGTAGGGTTAGGGTTAGGGTTAGGGTTGCTGCCTGATCATCGGCTGTATAGCTTTTGCCGTGGTTATAACCCTTGTACTTTGTATTTGTTTTTATTGTTAATGCAATTATTTCCCCATAAAACCACTCGATTATGTTGCTCGAATACTTGTAACTATTTCATATCATTGTAGGTCTACGAAACACTTTTCATTCAATATTGTTATAAATTTGACTCCTACTGAAGAAATTCAATTGTCCGGGTGTTGAATCAGGCTGTGAAATAGTTTTTATTCATAACTGAAATGTTAAACCAAAAAGACATATTAAGGAACTGGTCACGCACACGGAATGCCCCAACATAGTTTTAATCATACCTTCGTTTGAATTATGTCATGGCACTTAGCAGTGGGGTTTCAATCAATAAATGGAAAACTGGCATAAAACGGTATATAGTAAGGTGAAGTTTACGTTTTCTGCTATCGATTCCCAGCAAATTTTATTTTAAGGAAGATTGAAAGAAAAGAGTTTGATGTAATAGTCATAATGTAATTGCAAGCAATTAAAGGGGCACTAAGAGATGTGTTGGAGGATGCGCCCTCAATTATGATAAAAACTGGGATTAGTATATTTTTATAATTGTATTACATGTATGAACTTACACCTATAAGTATTAAGAAAAATCAGCCCTCTATGTACAAGAAAACGTCGATTCAAAAAATGCTCGTCCCACGGGACGAGCATTTTACGTCCGACAGTATCCCCCTGCAGTACGCGTGATACATAACGTGAACCATATTTGCATAGAGGGCGTTTTTCAATAAATAGCGATGATATTGTTTTAATCAAGTTTTGCTGTGTTTTTGCTAGTAGAAACAACAGTAATGGCCATTTTTAATGTTCATCTTGAATTCTGAAGTAAATTTTTAAACATTTAAAATTTTCAACACCACTTAATGTGCCTTTAAATGCGTAATTACTATGGTAATTTCCAGAAAAAAAGTATGATTTAGGGATTTTGTAACGATTTTTTCACACCACTCTGTATAACCAACACCTATAATTATAAAGATAGTTTTAACATGCCCACTATTGTAGGTTTAGATGGCGCAAATGAATGATGAAGTCATGTATGTATTAATAATAACATATTTCCTAGGATTGAATATGTTTGATATCAATATCAGATCGCTTTAATACACAGTTAATGCAATAAATATTGTCGAAATATACCAAAAAGGAAGGATAATAAAGACATGAACTCGTTCCCAAAACGAACATACTTATTCCTCAGGTACAACGTGGACACAGGAGATCGTCTCAATGGTGTTATGTGGTGGTAATGAAGACGCACTCGAGAAGGCTCATCTGTGTATCAGGTTTCCATTTTTGGAGATGAACTGGGCTTCCCACTACTCACAGGTGATTGTGTATTAAAATATTCACGGCGGCCAGAAGTATTCAATGTTGAATTGCTATTAAATGACTGTTTATAGTATGAGGCAGGCAACCCTTTAACATGAACAAAAATATATACCTACCCTTCCACTCTTTCTATTAAATTTACAGGGACTGGTCGAGATTTAAAAGATCTTAACCATTATGTATAAAATTCCGAATAACCCGGGGTACAATGCAGGTTATCTTTAAATTAGGTAATTTAGGCAACTAGCCCTACGAACTAAGAAAAAGTTAACACAATATCGGAAAAGCAACGATATTTTGGCAGAATTTTAAACTTAAGGCGTCACAAGTGTTGGGACGAATAATGGACGCATTTACACCGCCAAAGCGACAGCGTCAGATGCATTTTATTACAGATTGAGTTCTCTATCATGTAGATGTACATGTAGGGACAAACAATAAATCAATAAATTCACAAAAGCGAAGTACGTCATTCAACTGTGTTATACTAAACAATAAAGGTCATCAACTATTTGATGAGACATATACGGTATATAGATAATGACGTCATCGTAGACCGGACAGCGTGCTTGTGTATTATAGTGTATTATCTCGCCTGCCACCTATTAATAAAAATTGACTTCCTCGTTCCTCGTGACAGTGAAGTCAATAGCGTTATTGATCGATCGTACGCGATGCGTCAATTTAATGTCGCGCCTGTGTCTCGACGTCTCGGGCAAACAAAATCGACAAGCCTCATATGCATGACAGGGGAAATGCCTTAAGTTACTCAGAAAATCTACTAAAAAGGCCAAACGACTAAAAAGGCCACGACTACAAAGGCCAAACGACTATAAAAGGCCAAACGTAGCCGGAAAATGGGCAATGTTTCCTCAAAATTTTCTGAAGTTGCCGTAAGTTTTCGAAAATTGCGCAATGCACTCCAAAATGTTGTTCAGTTTCATAACTTGCCGAAAAGTGCGCAATGTTACAAAAGGTTTTATGAAGTTGGCGCAAGCTTTGGGCATGTGTGGCGCAGCGAGAACACCAGATTGATAATCAAAAGTTTGTGGGTTAGAGTCCCCCTGTGGTCAACATGTTGGGTTCTTGAGTAAGGCACTTTACCGCAATTACATCTCTCCCCCTGGTGGAAAATGGATAGCTGTTTGGGGATAATCACAAATCTAAGTGTCTGATAGGAATACGCGCCATTATCAGAATTTGTAAGATAGGCAGCAATAACCTAAGTGAAGCGAACTGATTCTGATGTATCCTATATTGAGCAGCGGAATAAATGTAAAGCGCTTTGAGCATACTTAATTTGATTAAGCACTTTATAAAAACTTCATTTATTTTATTTTAAAATGCACATGTTTCCGTATGTTGCCGAAAATGCGCAATGACCTAAAATTTGATGAGGCTGCAAAAGTTTCTTAAAGTTCCGAAATGTTCCGAAAATCTCAGGCAAGAGTCTAGAGGGGGAAGGTGTAATTTTGGTGAATTTTCGACTTTTTCTCTGAGACATGGGGCCTGACATCATACTATAGCATATATGTACATAAATACATGTTATCCATTTCATGTTTTTACAGTGTGATCAGGTACCAAGCGTGTACACCATCTTGGATAAAGTCGATTCACCTCGCAAGATGAAGACACACCTCTCCGGCGATAATCTACCACCTCAAGTGTATACAAAGAAGCCGAAGATCATATACGTGGCCAGAAATCCCAAGGATGTGGCCGTGTCGTACTTCTTGATGCACAAGCATGTGAACAACATGCCGTATTATTCTGATTGGGACACATTTTTCGCTGACTTTATGAAAGGGGATGGTATGTACTTCTTTTTGCATTCTATCAATAAACAGGATAAATATGAGCATAGGTACTTGAATCTACATGTTATTTCCACACAGGTGGCTCTGGGAGGAGGGCAACAAATCTTCTGAGCGCGGTTTGCAATTATTTTCTTCGTACACGAGTTGAGTGAAATTCACTAAAAAGCAAAATTCACTAAACTAAACTAAAATGTTGTTTAAACAAATCAACTGATTTCAGTCAACTCATGTTCGAAAAATGAATTGCGCGCAGTAAAAAGGTTCAGTGTTTTTTCAACGTTACTGCGCATTGGCCTACTCTGGAGAAAGATAATTATTTCTATCATTTTAATTAGTCTACCCAGAGAAGTAAGTAACAATACCTCAAATCAATGTGACCACTTTTACATCATCCCGATGCATTGGCTCAATTTGCAAGAATGTTTTTGTAAGCCGGGCATAGGTACATGTTTTTTGTCAAAGTTATGTACGTACGCTGGTGGCCTGCTCTAGGTATAGATGATTTATAACTCAATCTTCAGAATATTTTTTTAGTGATTTTGACTTATAATATAGTACATCTACAACGTGTACTTACACTTACTTAGGGAGCACATCAAAACTCGATCGCCCGGCAACCGCCGGTTCCGTGGGGTTTCGTGCGGTTGCAGCCGGTTTCCATTGTTCTAAACAATGATATGCGGTCCAACCGGGCGGAACCGGCGGTTGCCGCGCGGTCGAGTTTTGATGTGCTCCCTTACCATGTTTATATTACACGGTCGAATTTTCCACCTTTTCAATAGGATGGATATGTTGATAATTGGAGAGATAATTTGACCCATAGCATCACAATGATTTTTCCTCTCCTCTCCTCTATTATCCTCTCATATATCAGTGCAAAGCGGTTCCTGGTTCGACCATACTTTATTTTGGTGGCAAAAAAGGCATGAATCGAACGTGTTGTTTCTGAAGTATGAAGATATGAAACGGGTAAAGTATTAAACATTGCCTGTCTATCGATATTAAGAGAGAATAATCTTTGTTGTTGTTAATTGGAACCAAAATATGTCAAAGGTCAACGTGTTCTCAATTCTTTTTAAAGGTTTCATCTTATACAAATACTCCAATTTTAATGAAAATGGTCTCAAATTGTTCGGATGGATATGACAAGTCATACAAGGAATAGATTCCAATATCTGGTCAGAATCTATCTAGTTTCATTAGGTCAGAGGTCAACACACATTAGCTGAGTAGGCTATACTGACCATTTACCATGTTTACTGAATTCAGTAATGATACTTCTAGATGCTTACAGTCTAGCAAAATATTCTGTTTATGACTTGTTGGTGCTATATCAGAACATGAGACCATTTGTTCAACATAATCCGAGCATTTTTGCAATTGACCCCTATGACCTCTGTCCTTTGATAGTGGCCTTAAGCTTGACAATTACCAAGTCTAGCAAGCAAAACAATATTTTAAGTAGATATTAAGGAACAAGTTGGTTCCACTCTAGCTTAGCCCCTACACATGATCCCAAAAAGTAACTTGGCCCAAAGACTATAATATATAATATTATAATTATGAGAACAGTTACATTTACATTGAACAGTCAGCTGTAGAACGGGGCCCCGTTTCAATTGAGGGCGCTCATTTTTTACACGGCGATTCATCAAGTGACGGAAGTCCGTCGCCCGCCGGAATACGAACAAAAAACACTTTTCAATAGAGGGCGGGTTTGGGAACGAAACTGCGTTTCTAAGGGAACAGCCTCACGTCACAATAATTTTCAAAATTCATAAAAAGCCGATGTTGCCGATTTTAAACAACGAAATAACTATCTTATCACAGAGATAACCGTTACAAAGGCATCACTTCTGAATGCTATATGGCTTATATTTAATGTAAAAATTATCACACTTACCCTAAAAATTCTATAAAATGGTGTAATTTCGTTTAGAAAATGGCAGCAAACCGGTCAAAAAGTACATCATTTTAGCTTGTGTCGTGTGATGTTGGGGTCAAATGTTAAATTAAACCATCGAACTGGATGTCGCAAGGAGTTCTGGTACGCTGCCCTCAACTTGATGGATAGTTACTTTTTATGCAGATAATTGGGGGTAAAAGGCGAAAATGCAATCATTGCGCAAATTGACGGGTGTGCGTTACCTTGGTTACGTACATCCGTCGTTTTAGAGCGCCCTCAATTGAAACAGAGCCCCTTTCTACAGCTGACTGTTGCAAGCACATGTTAAATGCTTGTATTGGGCTATTCCATTTGAAATCCATATACCCTCTATGGAAGACATGACCTTAATCCTTCCCCACAGGGAGTGTGGATTACAAATGAGTGACTCCATTTGAAATCTACACTCCCTCTGTGGAATTGTAAGGTTATGATTCATATAGGGGTGTATGGATTTCAACTGGAATAGCCCATTTGCTAAATAGAACCATTCAATCGGTGAAACGTGATCGGCTACACCTCGTTTAATAAAAGAATCCATCTTGGTAACATCTTCTTAACCTAGTACTCATAAACATCCGAAATTAGTCATCTCATATTAAACATGGGACGGTGTGAGTGTGCAGGAGGTGGTGAAAACTGACTTTGTTTTGAAATTATTTTGCTCTTCCTTAGAATTTGCGTGAGTCAACGGCAAAGATTGCGAAGTTTCTTGGCTGTGAACTTACTGGCGAAGCTCTGGATGCGACGGTACGTCACTGCTCCTTTAAAAGTATGAAGAAAAATAAAAACGCAAACCCAGATTTTCTTTGTAGCTTTTTCGCCGGGCCTAACGATGATACGCCAGAATCTACAGTGGAAACGGTGGAGACGAATTCGGAAGACGCGTCATTCTTAAGAAAAGGTAGCAGTGTTGTAAATTAATTAATAAGTCCTAAGCTGTAAGACAATCCCTTGTTGATACCCATAGTTTGATTTGTCAGAAACGATGAGAGTTAACGTTAATCCGATACTGTAGTCATTTAATAAATCGACCCCATGACATACGGTATAATTGTAACAAACAAAACGTGCTTACTGAGAGCTTCATCTGTGGTATTAGCAGGTATAGCACAGTAAAATTTCAAATAAAGTGCTCAACAAAAGAAAGTCATACACTTTGTTTAGGTTCTTTAGAGTAACTTTCGATTATTTCTTGACCAAACAGACTAAATAAACATTTGGATGAATCTTTCCGGCACAATTTGATACCAAAGTTGCCACCTAACAACAAAGATTAGCACCATTTAAAGAAAATTAGTCACTTTTCAAAAGTCACATTTTCAATACACTACGCGGGAAGAAAAGACCACATGTTATCTGTTCATAATCAACTAGCCCGCTCGCTCAGGCACAACCCAACGCAGTTGAACTGTGCGATCGATATCCATTTCATTCCCGGCTATTCAAGTGCCACGAACAGAATTTTCTCGCGGCTTGCGTGCGTTGAAAATGTGACTTTTGAAAAGTGACTAATTTTCTTTAAATGGTGCTAATCATGGTTTATCTTTGTTGTTAGGTGGCAACTTTGGTATCAAATTGTGCCGGGAGGATTCATCCAAATGTCTATCTAGTCTGTTTGGTAAAAAAATAATCGAAAGTTACTCTAAAGGACCTTAACAAAGTGTATGACTTTCTTTTGTTGAGCACTTTATATTGGAATTCAACAGAACAGGAGACATTTTAAAGATCTTGGCAACAGATCTAATTTGGTGCAAGAATCATTTTAATCGAGTAATAATACGTGATATGGTCATTTGAGATTCTCCAAAATTAGTCGAAAACCTGCAACGAAATGACATTTTGACCCACATTTTTGTTGTTGTCAATGTTGAACCTCTTTATTTTAATAACCATGTTCTTAAAATGACTAAAAAAGCATTAATCGTCACACTCCTATGGCAAGCTTAATGTAAAATAATTCGATAAACACGGTTTATCGCCGATAAATACTGTTTATCGGTCGAAAAACGATAAACTGAGTTTATCGAGATTTTCGCTCTAAAAACAGAGTTTATCGATAAACAGTGTTTTTCACTCGAATAACTTTGTTTATCGATAAACTCAGTTTATCAAATTGAAAAACAGAGTTTATCGATAAATATAGTTGATCGATGAACTGATAAGCTGAGTTTATCGAAACTGAGTTTATCGGTAAGTACTATTTTTCGCTCGAAAAACATAGTTTATCAAATTGAAAAACTAGTGTTTATCGATAAACACTGTTTTTCGCTCTAAAAAGGTTATCGATAAACTCAGTTTATCAAATTGAAAAACTGTGTTTTTCGAGCGAAAAACAGTGTTTATCGATCGATAAACTCTGTTTTTCGCTTTGCAAAAATTCAATCTGTAATGTGGAAATCCTGAAAAAATTACGAAGTCTAGCTCATTAAATATGCGTATCTAAATATCTCAAGTTTGGTGGGTTGTAAACTAATGACATTTGGTATGATGGATACCTGCGCTAAGATGTATCTTTTAAACTGACAATCAGTTCGATAGCTTACTCAAATATGCAAATTAGCTAATTAATAATACAAATCTCAAAAATGCAAATTAGGTACATTACGCCATATTTTGGACATGCTTATATTCCTAAATACATTCACAATATGTGTCACCATGTTTAACAAAAGTATATTGCATTACTTTTTAATTGTAACCAAATTATGAATAAATGTCCCGATAAATGTCTAAACGCTTGTGTGCTACACCCACTGTTTTGAAAATCCAATTATACCTATACATGTAGATTCCCAGGAATGTGTAGTACACAATAGAATATCTACTTTTTAAATGTGCCCAAAATAAGGAATTGTGCTCAAAAATGAAGTATTTTGAGCAAAAATATATGGATTTGTTCAAACAGTCAAATCTCGAGTTATGGAAATAAATTTAGAATAGTACATGATTGGGGATGTAGCTGAGGGTGATCGGTTTGTCACGGACGGACATTTTTGAAAACATTTGAGAAAAACTGCCTATAAAAAGTAACTACTAACATTTACAAAAATGTTTTATGTTTTATGTTGAAGAGTATCATCAACTCTATTGAAATTGATAAACAATTAAATTAGTAGTTGTGGTTTGTTACTAAAAATAGAATGAATAACACATTTGCGTCACGGACGGACAATATAGAAACAGGGTTCTTTACTTTTATATACTCTTTTTCTGTTTCTATCTAAGACATTAGTTACTCCACAATTCTTTTCAGGCTAAACAGTATCTAAGATATATGACTTGATTACCTGATACACAGCTGGTGAAAGCTGACAATTTTTTTAACAAGAGAGGGCTGACAATTTGTATCACGGACAGACAATTTTGGGCGTCACGGACGGACGCCAATGTTCACCACAAGAATAACTTCAAAATCACTTTTTATTCATACTTTGCATGAAGTTTTTGTGAAAAAATGACATCATATACCACAAAATAGAGAGCAAATGCATGTAAGTTGGTGATTTATTCAGTCTGCGTAATAAAGTTTGTCTTTTCCCAACATATCAAAATTCAACATACATGTATGGCAAATTCAAAAAAGTTACCAACCTCACCATTTGGGTGGACATTTTCTCACAATAAACTTGTATACATATCTTAGGCCATTTTTATAGCATTTAAATTCAGCCGCCATCCAAGGAAAGACGAAACACTGTAAGTTGTTTCATTGTGTGTTTGGGTTTCCTTCTTATAGTAACTAGGACAACATTTATCAAAACACATGTGTGCAAAAAGACAGATTCAATTTAAAAACTTTTTTTCTTCATCTCTTGCATATAATAAAACACGTTTACAGGCTTAAACTTGTAAGTGAGAAGTCACAATTTGTTGACCCGAGGCATAGTTCAACTCAATTGAAAAGAAAACCACTTCAATCTATTCAAAGCAGGGCTGCTATACTGATCTTTAAATCAAATTGGAGGGAACATGTTACATGTGACACCGTCAAACATACTTGCTTGATCTTATAAAAACTCATACTCGAAAGTCTGAAGATATATCTTTGATCATGTGTCGATAACCATTTCCTTATTTCAAACAGAATTCATGTACATCAAATGGAGACAAAGCTTTTAACCATTGAACCACAGTTACCAGCAACGATCCACATGTCTCCTCACTTCAACATTTTCAAGGCAAACTCAAAACGCAACTTTTTCCAAAGTAATATTGGTTGATGCTTTATGTTAGATTTTTAATATAGTTCATGTTTTAGTTTACATTGTAATTATAAGATTGTTAATTTTAGATGTACATTGTAGATTAAGATGTGGCCTGAAGTCCTTTTTTTGTTAATTGCTTTGATCATTCTATGCTTAATAGCAGTAAGTTAATAGGCGCTAACATCTAAAATTATTTGAAGTCAAATGAAGTCATTTGCTTATTTGCACATTTGTGAACCCTCAGCAGATCTTCTTTGGTGAATATGTAGTATAGCTTGCGCTTGTTAACCTCACAATCGGGTGGTGTGAGCTTGCACATGACGTCTTCCAGCGTCTTCAGTAAATGAGGATGACAATTATGGGCTCATGTCTACTGCCTGTACATGCTGAAATAATGCTTGCAGATAAAAGGGGTAGCATGAGATCAGAAGACACTGTTTAAAATTGTCCTAAATAATAAGTGAATGTAAAATAAAAGCAAGTAACAGCATTTAAATCAGAAAGTATCGTTGGAGATGTTAGCACAAATTTAATTTTTAAACTTCGGACCATTAACAGTTGCAGGCTTTTTCTTCATGAAACTTTGAAAAACTCAAAACACTGATGGATGCCTATCCATTATCACTAACCTTTAATTACACAATTAATCGAACAAAAGTTATCAAAGAAGGACCAAAATTGTTTTAAAAAAGTTGTATCACAGCATACAGTCTATTTATATGTAAGAGGGGCAGGATTCAGCTTGGCATTTGTACTCAGAACTGAATAATGTCCGTCCGTGACAACTTTAATCACTGATTTAAATTTTTTGACGCCATTGTTATGTTTTATGTCTACATGAGAAAGGGGGTATATAGGGGAGATAGCTCACTATGTTTTTATTTTTGCTCTCTTTCCTTGAAAAAAGTGGAAACACTTTTAAACACAAGTGCAGGGTAATTACTTCCCAGAACTTGTTTTCTAAAAAATGTTTCTTATTTAATGGATAAATGTGCCATCTATCAATTTTTAATTTAAAAAATTTGAAAATGTTTCATTAACATAAAATATGGCAAGGTCAAATTTTACTAAAAATGTCCGTCCATGACGCATCTTGTTTCTACCCTTGGGCAATAATGGACTGTTCCGAAAACTTTTCCGCATTTTTCTTCTTTTCGAATGCAGTTTCAGTTAGCCAAGATGTTGTCCAATATTGTGAGGTACATTTCAATATCAATATCATTTTTTCTTCTTCTTCTTCACACCAGTGTGAACCTTAAACCGATCACACTCAGCTGAAGTTCAGGGCTACTATATATGGCAAGGGTATGCCCATACATGGAATGAAGCACTCAAGGAAAATGTATTTTTTACAGGGGTGTTTATACGAAATGAGGCTGCTGGTTTCTGTGTGTGCACTCATTGGGAAAAGTAGTAGATTTCACGCGCTGTACTAAAACCACTGAAATACAATATTTTATTTTAAATATTTCTAGGAGGGTTAATGAATTGACACTCCCCAACAATTTCAAGGACATAACTAAATTTTATGAAGTGAAAAGATCACATTTTTAGATACCTTCGCTTGTTTATAAATTAGATTTGAAGTTTACCTAAAAATTAGACATTTTCTAAATTGTTCACGAAATGTGTGTGTGGCAGGTTTGTGCAGCGACTTGTGATATGCCTAGTATTAGGTGTCTGGTCGCAAGAACCATGGACTGTAGAATGTCCATGGTAGAGTTCACTTATTCCCCCTCTTTTAACCAATCAGATGACAGGAATCTATTATGCTCCTGACCTTTTATCAGTTGAGCACTTTCATGATATCTCTAAGCCTTTAGACAGATCCTGGGAATGGGTCTAATTAGCTAACACCGTTGAAAGTATATTCATACTTTCTTAGATGTAAGCGATTCAGCCACAGTACGATTGCATTATTGGCATGAAACTCAGAGTAGGTCTAATCTTTTCGTGGTATATTAAGTATATATTTTGCTGGCACAAAGGGGGGTCCCGTTTGTTCGTAAATGGGTTATTCCATTTGAAATCCATACACCCCTATGGAAGACATTACCTAAATCTTCACCACAGGGAGTGTGAATTTCAAATGGGGTTACCTGCATGGTTGACTCCATTTGAAATCTACAATGTGAGAAGATTAAGGTTGAGGCCATGTCTTACATAGGGGGTATGAATATAACCTTGAATAGCCCAATAGATGATATCATTTTCTTGTTACTTATACTTCTACACAAATGTAACCACCATGAAGTCCACCATTCATTTTAAATGTAACATTGTCTTAATAATAAGTTAATAATCCGTAAATGTTTATTTCAGGTGTCGTCGGTGATTGGAAGAACTATTTCACCGATTCCCAAAACGAAAGGTTTGATGCTGAATATCGGGCTAGAATGGAAGGAAGTGGGCTTCACTTTGATTTCGAATTACCTGACGACAAATAACAACCTTTTTTGGGCGACTGTCCAAACATACATTACATTCATGGAAACGTTGCTAGACTTTAATCAAGTCCATGACGGAAAAAAGGTGTAACAACACATCTTAAGGGGGGGGGGGGGGGGGGGGGGGGGGGGGGGGGGGCGTCTAGGTTGGTCAGATATTAAAATTCAGTGCTTCGGACAAAAATGAGATATTAGCACAGTAGAAAACTGCTAAGTCTCTGCTTTAAAATGCTTTTTGTTTGAGGTAAATTGGATTTTCGGTTCTGACGTTATGATCAATTAAGTTTCGAGTGTCTAAAAAAAATCGGTGGAGTTTTGTATACATTTGTATGTAAAAGCGCTCACCCTGCGATTGTTAGCGTTCTCAGTTTTAATTGTTTTTTGATCAAATGATTATGACATTTGATCAAATTTATTTATTAAAATATTTAAATAATTAATTGCACATCATAAATCATCAACATTTCAAGGTCAACGTAATTTCTTATGTATTTCCTTATTTTTCTCACCGAGCTATTTTTAAGCCATTTATCTTTAAAAATCAATAAAAATTCTAATATAATTGTGATTTTCACCCAAAACGGCTCAAAATATGTCTCAATTCATGCTCTTCCATAATTGAACAACTATTTTTATCCCAAATGTCAACTTATTTCTTTCTCGCCAATTTTAATATTTTTTAATACTTTTTGCACGATATCTCAAAACTATAAAACACGCAAACTTGCAATGCACACTATACCGATACATCATCTTCCCAAGTATGGGAACAGACGTAACTCAAAAACGAAAGCTCATATAACCATGGGATTTGGACCAGACCTTTAGCACACATGGGGCTATGAAACCTTGAAGCCCGATTTTTAATATCTGTTTTCAAATTTGAATTACGATACAAAATTACTTGATTGGTCGGTTCACGGTTGCCATGGCAACCGTACAAAAAATCTGGCTTCATGATTTCATGCACACTATACCGATACATCATCTTCCAAAGTATGGTGTATATGCAACATTTCGTTTTCTAGTTACGTTTGTTCCCGTGTTTAGCAAATCAGAGGCCTTGCATGGTAACCATGGCAACCAGATCCAAATAACTCGCATTTTCTGAAACGTCTTGACCTAAGCTTTGATTTGATATGTAAACACTAAGCGGTAGGTCTACGGTAACATTGAGAAAAAGTGTTTCAAAATTTGGGTCAAATCAACCCATTCGGTGAAAGATGAAATGTTCCATTCAACTCAGCTTCGCTTCGTTGAATGTAACATTTCATCTTTTACCTCATGAAAATATTCATACCATTACACTCATTTGTATTACATGCAATGGAAAAATCCAAATTTGACCTCGTGATATAGTTTGTATTATATAACACTTGGAAATGTCCTTATCATTAGGGTTGGAAAAGAATCATGTGATATCATGATATAAAATAAATATTGAATGCCGTTTGCTTGTGCAATAGTAAAACTATATCACACAGTCCAATTTGGATTATTCCATTTTATATAACACTTGGAAATTTCCTTGTCATTTGATTGGTGGATTGTATGTCACATGACATCAATTATTTGTCCAATTTCATTGATTTTACATCATACGTCATTAATCGTGCAATTGGTTCTATTTGCCGTGCAATATTGTACCATTGCACGCCTCGTGTTTTTTTTCAGCAGGCAACAGTCACTATACACGCGCTTATTGAACCGCGCCACGATTATGATGCGTTTGTTTTTATGGCCAGCATGTGTGTAGCGCAGTGTCTCCCAATAACCAATCTTCCGGTGAAAAAATAAAAAAATAAAATAAAAAAGAGGTAATGTTGTCCTCCACAGCTTTCAGAGAGGAGGGCGCTCATAAACATTCAATATTAGTAGGCCTATAATATCACATGGTATAATCATTAAACATAATAACATCTCTCCTTTTTTGTCTTTGAAATTATAACGAGGATTGCGAAGTTGGTTTTTCCATTTAGACCTGATAAAAGAGAGGTATGTCGGAAACTTGTTCAACAGATTTAAAATCGTCGATGCTCTGAAGCTGTGCAGCTATTTTTAATTAAATGTATGGTACGTCATATGACGCTTGCAATATTTATTATATACACAATTTCTGCTTGTATATATTTAATTTTTAATTTTATGATAACTTAATGCACATACCAAAAGAACTTCACTGAATGGATTGATGCCAACATTAACAGTTTAAGATTGTTATCTTATTCACATTTGATAGATCGTCATTTTTTGAAAATAAAATATTGGATGATGCCACATCATTGATTATATTCTCAAAAAGGACAAACAGAGTTATAGGCAAGATGTGGTCCGTAACAAATTGAGTGGTAACATAGCATCGTAATTTCCGTCAAATCAGCCGCACTGGTTTTCGACAAACTTCTCTTTGATACACTTAATTTGAGAAAATGCCGCGTAAACACTGACTTCACGATACTGGGAGAAAATGATGCCACAGGTGCTGATTAGTCATGAGAAGTGGAGAAGTGAAGATCTGAATTGGTATTGTTATATCTACATATGATATTTTCAGTAATTGTCAACTCCACCATAGTTTTAATTTATTTTGCACACCTTATTGTAAAGAAAGTATAGGTTGGATTCAACGAGGTTCAAATTTAAAATCATGAAAGACAGAATAAATATTTTCATAAATTAAAAACGCAATAAAATTGAAGTGTTTCTTTATTTGGTGCGACTTTATTATTCGTGTTCATTATTATTTCGATCGGATAATCTGTATATACAAAGTGTATTACAATCTTAGAACATTAAGGAAGGCAAAGCTTCATAGTTACATTCAATGTTTTATCTACATTGTTATTCATACATTATATGACTAAACATCCGAAATGAAACGAAATAAGAATGTTGCATACAATCATATAGACTCGATCCTTCATGTCTTCCCTACACACGACCCCTGCGAGGGTGCTCAAATGTGAAGACTGAAAAAAGCCATTCTTGTGAAGAAATGTCACACATCCTATTTGACAGCTGTAGTAAAAAGTTATTTACAGAGCCAATCTTGCATAATCCAAACAATACCAAACCCGAGTTTAATAAAAATCTTTTAAAAGGAAAAGGGCGAGAAAATGAATAATAATAGTAGCCTCTGAGGTTAATTTGGACTGAAACTTGGTAAATTATAAGCCTAAAATATCACAGTAGTAACGAACAGTAATAATACAAAATGCGGACACCCCTACAATCAAAAATGTGTGTGTATTCAATATAAACAGAGTAAAGGTCTGTCTTAAAAGGCCGATAAAACGGGAAATAATGAAACTAACTTAGAATACTGCAATAAGTAAACCTGAGGTTGAGAACATTTTCAATAAAACAATATTAGGTTGAAAATAAATCCAATCAGACAACCTCAGGTCATATTGATTGAACGTGTGCACGCAATGCAGGCCTGCACACTTTGTGAAAAAATTCTAAGTCTGAAAATGAATTCGACTTGAATTTAGGTAACCTGAGGTTAGGTAACCTGAGGTCGAAAGGTGTATGAGCATTTCCATCTCTGCGGCTAGATAATAGCCAGATGGATTTTTAACAACTCTTCTGTCACATGTTGGGTCCTTTAAAATAAAAATGAATATCTGGTTTCAGTATCCATATGAATTCATGTGAGACCAAACGAAAGCAAACAGAGCCCGAAAAAGTAGATTTCTTTACTTTATTTAGGGAGTACATCAAAACTCGACCGCCCGGCAACCGCCGGCTCCTAGGGGTCCCATGCGGTTACAGCCGGTTTCTATTATTCTAAACAATGATATGCGGTCCAACCGGGCGGAACCGGCGGTTGCCGCGCGGTCGAGTTTTGATGTGTTCCCTTACTATATTTGTAAATACAAATTATAGTCTAAATAAATAATATACCACCAATATAAAAATATCCGATATAAAGTTATTCGGGGGTTGGGCAATCTTGTATTTTTTAGCATTTACATAATATTATTGCTATATAATTCCATTTTCAAAATGTCAAGATGTTAAATTTAAAGTTATTTTTTTATTTGTCCTTTATTGGACGCCAAAAGGGGATTTCTTGCATTCGACCTTGAGTTAACCTCAAAGTTAATTAGGTATAACCTGATGTCGAAAGGTGTACATGTATGAGCATTTCCATCTCTGCGGCTAGATAGCCAGATGGTTTTGAAATAGGTCTATTTGGGTAAAATCACGATTTTCAACAACTCTTCTGTCGCATGTTGGGTCTTTTAAAATGAATATCTGGTTTCAGTTTTCAATGCAGATACATGAATTCATGTGGGACCAAACGAAAGCAAACAGAGTCCGAGAAAGTAGATTTTTTTACTTTTTTTACTATATTTGTAAATACAAATTATAGTCTAAATAAATAAAATACCACCATGATAAAAATATCCGATATAAAGTCATTCGAGGATGGGAAATCCTGTATTTTTTAGCATATTTACATTATATTATTGCCATATAATTACAATTTCATGTTAAAAATGCATATAACAAATCAAAAATAAATGTACATTTATTATTTGTCCTTTATTGGACACTAAAAAGGGATTTCTTGCATTCAACCTTGAGTTAACCTCAAAGTTACCGCAATACTCGAGGCTAAGTTTGTCATCAGAACAGGCCTCTGAGTCTAGTGGCCGTCTGAACAGGCCTATAGTGTCCTTCAGCTGTGTAAACAATCACTGTTTATTTCAAACAAACATAGAGCTTGAAAGGAATTCAATTTACCCTGAAATAGCTGCCTTATGCTTTATGTCTATGTTTCAAACTGGTTTTAACAGCAAACAGGTCAAAACAATCATTGCTGATTTGTATGCCTAAAGAAAGATACTGTATTGTGAGCATTGTGACATAGTGAGACGTAAACAGTTAGTGTAAGATAATCTTTTCCCAAATGTCAATTTCCATCCATAATAGTGCGGCCGCCGTAGCGGCTCGCCCAAAAAGTATATTTTTAATATTAGTAGCCCAGTTAGAATGACCGTTACTATCAAGATAGTAAAGCATCTTATAACATTTATTTGGATAGCGATCACTTGACATTTGAATAAGTTTTGACCAATACGACATTAATCTAATTACACATGTAATAAACAATGGATATCTGCCACAATCGCCTGGGACGGCTGCATTGGTAGTTTTACTTGAAACCGTCATGAATTGTTTGCATGCTTTAATGTTAACCTTTTCAATGCACTCGTATGAATTGCAGCCACCCCATATTTCTGAACCATAAAGTAATACTGGAGAGAGACATGCATCAATTAATTTGAAATATGGAATAAAAATGAATAATAATAGTAGTTAAATGTCAAGATGTTAAATTTAAAGTTATTTTTTTATTTGTCCTTTATTGGACGCCAAAAGGGGATTTCTTGCATTCGACCTTGAGTTAACCTCAAAGTTAATTAGGTATAACCTGATGTCGAAAGGTGTACATGTATGAGCATTTCCATCTCTGCGGCTAGATAGCCAGATGGTTTTGAAATAGGTCTATTTGGGTAAAATCACGATTTTCAACAACTCTTCTGTCGCATGTTGGGTCTTTTAAAATGAATATCTGGTTTCAGTTTTCAATGCAGATACATGAATTCATGTGGGACCAAACGAAAGCAAACAGAGTCCGAGAAAGTAGATTTTTTTACTTTTTTTACTATATTTGTAAATACAAATTATAGTCTAAATAAATAAAATACCACCATGATAAAAATATCCGATATAAAGTCATTCGAGGATGGGAAATCCTGTATTTTTTAGCATATTTACATTATATTATTGCCATATAATTACAATTTCATGTTAAAAATGCATATAACAAATCAAAAATAAATGTACATTTATTATTTGTCCTTTATTGGACACTAAAAAGGGATTTCTTGCATTCAACCTTGAGTTAACCTCAAAGTTACCGCAATACTCGAGGCTAAGTTTGTCATCAGAACAGGCCTCTGAGTCTAGTGGCCGTCTGAACAGGCCTATAGTGTCCTTCAGCTGTGTAAACAATCACTGTTTATTTCAAACAAACATAGAGCTTGAAAGGAATTCAATTTACCCTGAAATAGCTGCCTTATGCTTTATGTCTATGTTTCAAACTGGTTTTAACAGCAAACAGGTCAAAACAATCATTGCTGATTTGTATGCCTAAAGAAAGATACTGTATTGTGAGCATTGTGACATAGTGAGACGTAAACAGTTAGTGTAAGATAATCTTTTCCCAAATGTCAATTTCCATCCATAATAGTGCGGCCGCCGTAGCGGCTCGCCCAAAAAGTATATTTTTAATATTAGTAGCCCAGTTAGAATGACCGTTACTATCAAGATAGTAAAGCATCTTATAACATTTATTTGGATAGCGATCACTTGACATTTGAATAAGTTTTGACCAATACGACATTAATCTAATTACACATGTAATAAACAATGGATATCTGCCACAATCGCCTGGGACGGCTGCATTGGTAGTTTTACTTGAAACCGTCATGAATTGTTTGCATGCTTTAATGTTAACCTTTTCAATGCACTCGTATGAATTGCAGCCACCCCATATTTCTGAACCATAAAGTAATACTGGAGAGAGACATGCATCAATTAATTTGAAATATGGAATAAAGGGCATACTGCCGACCTTATAAGAAATGCTACGGATACCAGCAAGAGTTTTTAAACCTTGTTGAGCCAAAGTAGATGTTGCTTTGCCCCAGGTATTCCCAGATGAGAAAGTAATCCCGAGATATTTGTAAGAATTAACACATTCAATTTCTTTTCCATCGAGATACCACCGTTCATGATGTTTGAGTCGACCACCTTTTCTAAAAACTACGACCTTAGTCTTGTTTAAATTAACGGACATATCCATTTTTGTGCAAAAGTCTGAAAGTGCATTGATATGACGTGTTAACCCAGTCGGAGTATTAGACCACAGGGTGTGAGGCCAAAATGTGCTTAGTTTTTGATTTTTGTAGTCCACCTCTAGGCATTACATGAAATTGTTACCAAAAGGTGGCAAATATATCCCTTAACACAAATTCAGCTGATCCCACGTTCGTAGGTTGCACGTTATGACCCTAGACCTCGATTTAGGGTCAAAGGTCACATGTGTTTCAATGGGAAGTCAAAAACTAAATTTAACATGGTAAAAAAACTAGTTTTTGAACTGTGACCTTTTGAAAATGACAAGTTGGCCAAAATAGACCATTTTGGTCATATTTTCGCAAAATTAGCACATAAAAGACATGTTATCATCTTTAAAAAAATATTTTGACTCATTATGAATTATTAAACCATGTTATAATGTTGGTTTATAGATGTACTTTATATTACAACACATTTCAAAAGTCAATGGTGAGCTGATGCCATGGCAACCAACTATAATATCCTTCAAATTCATCAAAAATTGACCATTTTGGGCCGTTTTTCACAAAATTGGCACAAAAAAGACATGTTATCATCATTAAAAAAATATTTTGACTCATTATGAATTGATAAACCATGTTATAATGTTGGTTTATACATGTAATTTACATTATAACACATTTCAAAAGTCAATGGTGTGCGCATGCCATGGCAAACAGCTTTAATATCCTTCAAATTCATCGAAAATGGGTAAAATCTGAGTCAAATTTAAAGGATTTGAAGGATATTAAAGCTGGTTGCCATGGCATCAGCATACCATTGACTTTTGAAATGTGTTGTAATGTAAAGTACATCTATATACCAACATTATAACATGGTTTATTAATTCATAATGAGTCAAAATATTTTTTTAATGATGATAACATGTCATTTTTGTGCCAATTTGGCGAAAATATGACCAAAATGGTCTATTTTGGCCAACTTGTCATTTTAAAAAGGTCATAGTTCAAAAACTATTGATCTACGATCGAAGTTGTGATTGACTTTTTTGTTTAAAACACTTATCCCAACAATATAATATACTTTTTATAGTCAATAGCTCATTTTTTAGTTTTTTTACCATGTTAAATTTAGTTTTTGACTGCCCATTGAAACACATGTGACCTTTGACCCTAAATCGAGGTCTAGGGTCATAACGTGCAACCTACGAACGTGGGATCAGCTGAATTTGTGTTAAGGGATATATTTGCCACCTTTTGGTAACAATTTCATGTAATGCCTAGAGGTGGACTACAAGAGTGAAAGATACAGACCAACACCCTGTGGTCTATATCTGCAATAAGAATAATGTCATCAGCATACTTCAGTATCTTAACCTCCTCATTATCAGGATGCAATTGAACCCCTCTACCGCCAAACTGGTTTATAGTATGCCTTAGAGCAGTCATAAATACGGAGAATTGGAGTGGACTACACATGCAACCTTGTCTAACCCCGTTGGGCATTTGAACAATTCAGAAATACAATCATTTGTTTTGATACATGCCGTAACATCTGAGAACATACTTTTTATGATTTTAAGCATTTTACCACTTACACCAATTGACATTAATTTGAATAATAGTTTAGCACGTGGAACAGAATCAAAAGCACGAGAGAAATCAACAAAAAGACAATAACATTTTGCACCTTTTTTGGTGAGACGTTTTTGAATTATACTATGTAATACAAAGATATTATCGATTGTAGAGTAACCCTTCCTGAAACCGGCTTGACATCCAGGGATAATGTTATTATCATTGCACCAGGTTGTGAACCTTTTATTTAAAATACCAGTAAAAAAATTACTAAATATACTTAGCAAAGAAATGCCCCGATAGTTCTTTGGATTGGTTTTATCTCCATTTTTGTGGATTGGGACGATCAGATCAATCCCTTTGACCATTGCTCGGGAAAATAGCCTGAGTCAAAAATGGCATTAAATATACGACCAATCGTGGGAGATAGTGGAATAACTGACATCTTAAAAAATTCAGCTGGGATACCATCAATACCACATGCTTTGTTATTCTTCAGTCTCTTAATCTCTTGGATTACTTCACTGTTAGTAATCTTGTCATTCAAAGCATCACAGTTAACGTCAGGTATTTCAATATCACTATTACTCCTTAATTGACTATTAAAATCTTCGTCAAAAGTCTTGTCACTATCTGTATTACGATCACATTGGAAAACACTTTTGAAATGGTCAAACCAGTTTTGCATCGATATATTTGCAACAGTTTGCATTTTACCTCTCAGATTTTCAAAAGTTTTCCAAAATGAATTTGGATTCTTGCAATCAGATATAAGTTGTTGGCGAATATTGTTCTGATATGATTGTTTCTTAGCTCTACACAATTTCTTAAAGATGCGTTTTTTGGCTATATATTTGTTCAAATCATTAACACCACACTGCAAAAAATATTGGTCAAAAAATGACCAACTTTTTGACCAACGTTGGGTCTATATACAACACATGAAACAGTTGGTCAACATTTAACCAACAAGAGTTGGACAAAAATTATGACCAACAGTTGGTGTAAAAAAACTTGCTAAAATATTGGGTAAAGTAATTACCCAACATAGTTGGGCAAATATTTTTGACCAATTATTGGACAAAATTTAATGAAACTGTTGGGCATTTTTACTGGTTCATATGTTGGTTTATTTTTTGCTAAACTGTTAAGCAAAATATTCGCCCCACATAGTTGGGTACACATTTTTCACTAATTGTTGGGCAATATTTGATGAAACTGTTGGGCAAAATAACTAACCAACATAGTTGATTTTACCAATTGTTGGACAAAATTTGATGAAACTGTTGGGCATTTTTACACATTACTGGTTCATATGTTGGTTTATTTTTGGCCGATGACACAGTGGCAGGGTTGCTTGACGAGTGGGGCTGTCCGGTACTAATTGACACCTTTAAAGGTGAGTTTTCTCTAAATTAAGTACAAATACATACGTTTTTATATTCCAAAAATGACCAACGTCGACTTAACCGAACCAGAACCAGAGGCTGAACTTGAAGAACGAGATAAGCTTACGTAAGCTTAACTGCTATACATGTATAGCAATTAGCATGCATGCATGGCTGGTAAACAACTTCACTAAATGTCTCATTATTTCTTCATACACAGCGGTCAGAATGAAATGGGGCAAGCAACACCGTATAATAACGTATGTATTTGTACTTAATTTAGAGAAAACTCGCCTTTAAAGGTGTCAATTATTACCGGACAGCCCCACTCGTCAAGCAACCCTGCCACTGTGTCATCGGCAATTTTACGAAAAGATCGAAAATGTGTTTTCCAGAACTGAACCGCGCGAAAGTTGCCCAACTGTTGTTCAATGAAAATACAGCAGTGCGCATGATCGAAAACTTTGCTCAACATATTAACATATTTTACATAGCAAGTGTAATTCACGCAATTTTACCACAAAGTTGCCCAACTGATGTGATTTATTTTGCTCAACAGTCATAAATAAAATAAACTTAACCAACTTTACTCCTCTCGCAGTAAAATAAATAGTCAAAATAAGAGTTTGCCCAATAGGAATTTACATTTAACTATTATTGAGCAAGCCTTGACCAACAAATAAGTAAAACAGTTTGCCCAACCAGATATACAAAAAAAATGACCAACTTTTTTGCAGTGCACTAGTCTGAGGCAATTTAACTTGTCATGTTTGGCTGCAATACATTCTTGATCAAACCAAGGAGATTTTTTTACTCTGAATGTTTGTTGTTTATAATATGGTTTACTCATTGAGATCCCGGCTCAGCCAGCAGGGAGGTCACGCTGCGTGTCAGATTTTGTTATACGCAAGAAAACAATGGAGTATCAGTGACTGCAATATTTGCTAGAAATAGCTTCGGAAAATGGTCCTATTTGGGCATCTCAAAAACTGGGAAACGTGTTAAAAATCATGTAGAATTTTAGAGGAGAGTCATTAACATCTGCAGAACGGTAAAATGTATAGTATTAAACACGTTTTGTGACCAAATTTATGTCGTAAAATGTTGGAAAATTCACGTTTTGAAAATCTGTGGTCTTCGAAATTACAGGAATCCTAACTCATTCTAAACCTCACCAAATCATGAAATGAACCCTCGTCTACAAAAAAGTCCATGTACGTATTGCTCTATCTGCTTGGAGATAGCGAAGACCACGCAAACATCATAGCTTCATACAACGGAATGAAATCCGCCATAGAGATTACATAGCGAAAATCGTAGAGATTTGCACTGCAGTCCTCTGTGTAGGGAGTGTTGACAAAAGCAAGGTTCTTTGGCTATTGTGTTTGTGCATGTTTGTGACGACTGACCCGTTTAACAATCGTCATAGCTTTCATATAGGGCTTAGGTGACCTAACTATTGACTGGGCTTTATAAAGTACATTGCAGACACGATCGATTGAATCATCAATACTACATTTGTTAGGCAACAATACATTACAGATATCAACCAACTCATTGCGAACAAATTGAGAATTAACACATTCACTGAACTTTTCCAAGCTGTTATCATTCCATTTATATTTTGGAATTGTGCAATCTGTTACATCACATATAGGTTGAACAATGTTACATTTCAATGAACAGACGATTGGCAGGTGATCAGATTCTGCTCCGTCGTCAACAAGAAAGTTGGTTATAAGGTCAAATAAGGATGAAGAGACTAGTACATAATCAACAACACTGGAACCATTTGATCCAATATATGTAAAGTTTCCCTTATCATCACCAGGTTTTCTACCATTAACAATATGAATACAAAGTGATTTGCACATATTTATCAACATCCTACCAAAACTATTTACAACATTTTCACAAGATATCCTTGGTAAAGAAAAATTGTCAAGATTATAAAAATTCGGAAGATGTGCTTGGTCTAGATCGTCATCAATGTAGTCAGCAACCGAAGCAGTACGAGCGTTCATATCACCAGCAACAATCAACTTAGCATTAAAGCAAGATGACAAACGGACAAGCTCATCTTCCAAGTTATCAAATCCATTCCTCTCATTAATATCATGTATAAAGGAGTTTTCGGGGTGTACATACAAAAGTCAACAATACATTTTCAGGCATATTGAAAAAATCCTTATTCATTAGAAATGTTATGCAATCAACATGGTTGTTTTGAATGACTTTGATCCCCTGCAAGATTTCATTTGCAATAAAGACTGCAATGCCTCCAGAATGTCTGCCTTTATTTTTCCTTTTATGTGCTGGGGAAGCAAATATGGTAAAGTTAGGAAATAGACCATTTACATAATCAATAAACTTGGACCAAGTCTCAATAAGACAAAATATATCAAATTTACTGCAATATTTTACAAATGCAGAGTTTTCAATTTTTGAGAATAGACCATTTACATTCCACGACATAAGTGTAATATAATCTTTGTTGGTTTGAGTGGATTTTTTGTTTTGTTTTCCATAAGGCCGGCCACATCCCTATTTATCTAGCCTTGTTACATTGTTCTGATCATTAACAACGAAAGTCTTTTTCAGTCCATTCATTTCTGAATCAGTAACCACTAGCTTGCGATGTCTCAGATTAGCTTTCTTGATGTTTGGTCCGAGCTCTTTTTTCTTTTCTAGGAGGAGTTTGCGAATCGCTCTCGTACCGGCAGAGAAGTCCTCCCGTAGGTACATGTTTGTACCTTTGAGACGGAATGAGTTTTGTAGTACGCGCTCCTTGTCCTTGTAATTAGAAAATCCAGCAATTATGGGGGCACAACCATTGGTTTTTGGTCCATTTGGGATTCTGTGGACACGCTCAAAGCCAGCACCGACATTAGTTCCTAACTTGTTCTTCACAAAATCGCGGACCTTATTCTCGCTCTCCTCCCAGGACTCGTTTGGAGACCCCTCCAAACCGCAAAACATCAGGTTGCTTCGCCTTGATCTGTCCTCGCTTTCGACCAACCGAGAGTTCATTTTCCGGATATTGTCCTCAAGTCCATTGATCTTTGTTTTGTCATTATCTAGGTCTTCTTTTAGGTTATCTATGGTTTTACCTTTGCCGCATTTTCTTGGGTCTGCTGTTCTAGATTCAACACCGTTCCCTCTACTTCCTGTATTCTGTTACCAAATGAGAGCAGTTTCTGGTCCACACTTTTGCTCCATGTCAGCATCTCCTGCATTATGGCCTTTAGCTCCTCCATCTGTGTCATGGTAGCAGGCTCAGACTGGCTTGATCTGGTTGCGGGTCTGGGGTTCTTTTCGACGTCATTTCCAAGTTCAAGTAGTCGTGGTAGATATGGGGGAAGTTGTCACACGGACTATTCAGTTGTACAGTGACACGGTCAATTGGTAGCATATCCACACCGTAAATAAAGTCCATGGCAGGTAGAAATTGATCGGTGGCCCACAGCAGTGTGTTAGCGCCATATACCGTGTACGCAAACACAACGACAATGCAAATACAGGCAATGCATGCATCTCGTGGTTCGTAATTCCCGCCTGGGTCGTATTTGCTGGAAGAAACTGCTACATTTCTCCACGATGGTGGAGGTGTGAATCGACCAATTCTTGCTCTCCAAGCCTCAGTAGAGTCTCCCATAACTGATAGATAATTTTAGAATGATAACAAATTAGCTGATTGGCATTTAAACTACACGTGTATCTGCGCTAACCACAGTGCCGGACTTCACACGCACCAATTGCTCTGCTGTCTGTTCAATAGCACTCGTATTATGTTAGCGTTCGAAATGCCCGCGCTACCGTCGTTCTTTACAGTTAGTTTTTTCCAACTCCGAGTCGTTATTTCAAACAAAATGTAGCATAAAATAGTCCACAGATGTTGGCAAACACTATGATGTTCATAATATGGCCACACAATGAAATAACCACGGCAAATTACGACTGGATTGGCTAGCAAAACCGGACCGGCGATGAAGTACGTCTTATCTGCATGCCGCCATCTTGAGTATGACGTTCATTATTAAAAACAATTTAGCGGCCATTTTAAAAGCTGAAAATCCTAAAATTCGTCTCAAATGTAGTGTTACTCAAGTTTGTAAAATTGTATGCAATAAATGTAATTGTTACGTATTTTGATAATAACTGCGGCTATCTTGGCGGCCATCTTGGATTTGAAAAATGTAAAAACTCAAATATACTTGGTATGAGTTTTTAATGGTCTTTTGTACTCATCTCATTACTAAACTTGGCCATCTTTGTTGAGGTATCTATTGATACTCAAACAAAAGTCCAAAATATCGGCCAAATGACCCTTCGAGCTGCTTTGCATTTTTGGTAACATGTCAAATATGTTTATTGACATCCTAGAGCAATTAAAACAATACGTATTGACAAGTCCCAGAGGGGTTGTTAGTTTAATCAGACTAATTCATTTGACTAATCTCGAATATATGCGTTTTTAAATACCAATATATCTTTTATATAATCATCTTGTCATACTGTGTAAAACGGATGCAGTGATCAAATGACTCCAATCATTAATACATTTATGTATCACAAAATAGGCTACATATTATAATCTTTCAAATGCAACTCGGATATCATAATCTATCAGTGCATTCTCACGCTAGTTATTGGTTGTTTTAAATTATATCGATCGATAAGTACATTATGTTGCGCCGGGTGCAATTCATCTGTTCGTAACCCATCTAGGGATTTAGAACATTGCGTGGGTCACAGAAGTTACGCTATAAAGATTCTACTTACGCATTTACATTATATATTTATACATTTTATACATGTGTAAACTAATTGGCTTTATTCCTTTAGCCAACTCCTCGTGGTCTAGAGAATAGGTCTTTAAAGCTGAAGATATCTGATTCGAATCCGGTGTGGTATAATTTTGTGCGCAAATTTTGTTTGATATTTTTTCTAGATTAAAGAACGTGTAAGTCCAAGTTCTTTACATGATTTACGTGATTGCATTGTAACAATGAATTGGATCCAACGAATGTTGGTAACGATGGGTTACGGAAGGAAATCGCACCCTGGGTATGTCACACAAACATATCAACTGATTTGTTTATCGGTCCTGTTCCATCAGCTTATAAATACCCACTCATCTATTTCAATCCCCGGTTTCTCCATCATACACTTGTGGCACTACTGTGAGATGCGAGTGCAATATTTTAAAAATTATGCATAATTATGTAATAATTGTGTGTGTGGGTAATAATCGCGATGATAATGTAGGCGCGTAAATCATAGGATGAGTGCATGGGGTGTGTAGGTGTAGGGTGCACTTGATTTATCATTCAGACGTGCAGTGAATATAATTGTTGCGCCAAGTACATGTACAATACTTTATTGAATGGATGTTTGAACATGTTGTGCATACTTAAATCATTGCTTGGGCTGTAAAGTCCACCTCCTCCCACACTTCCTCCTTCTGCTCCTCCTCATCTTCATCCGTTTCTCCTCCTGTTCCATTCCTGATCTTCATCCTTCATACCTCCTCTCCTTTTTCCTCCTCATCTAAGTCCTCTTGCTCCTCATAGCACTCCTTATTCCTTCTACTCCTTTCCTCATCTTCATCCTTCCTCCCACCCGCCTCCTATTCCTCCGTTCCTCATCTTCATCCTACCCCTCCTCAATTCCTCATGTTCATCCTTCTTACCTCCTCTCCTTTTTCAACCTCCTCTGAGTCCTCTTGCTCCTGCTTGCCTCATATTTCTCCTTTCCTTCCTTTCCTCATCCCCATCCTTCCCTCACCTCATCTTCCTCATCCTATTCCTTCATTCCTCATCGTCATCCTTTCCTCTTCTCTCTACCTCCATCAATTATCCCGCCTCTCATTCTTCCTCCTCTTCTGAGTCTCTTTCTTCTTCTTTTTTCCCCTCTCTCTATCATCGTCCTCCTGTCCTCGACTAACTCTGTTAAGGCCATGCCTGGAATAATCAGTTCAGAGAGGTAGTACACTTTTTGTTTTGAAAATATTGCTTATGCTATGCATATATAATTGATAAATCACAAGCGGAATTAATTATGGTCTTGTACTGTCCGATTGAAAAAGAAAACATGAATCGAATAATGTCAATATGTTTAATATGCTGGTTATAAATGTGTCACTAAATTTATCACAATGGCGTGCAAGTTGGTGTGTAACTTATTGAATAAAGGTAGGAATTGGGTGTTATTAGAAATGAAGGTATTTTATTATTGGAATGGGTGTATACTTGCATTTGCAATTCATTTTAATGAATTGCATATGCAAATATGCAAGTATACATCCTTAAAAGTTAGTCGGTCGATATGTTTATTTATGTTTTGGACTGTTTACATCTTAACGATGCAACAGTGTGTATAGAAACGGGTTGATAGCTGAATTAATAGGCAGGACAACAGCAACTGTCCACGCATATGCCACAGGAGGCACAGTGAAGACCTGACTTTGTGACAGGATACAGACTATAATCAATGGTACCCAGGTACAAAAGTCGGTAAACACTATCACAAACATTTTGATGGCTCGTCGGATTTCTTGTTTTTGATCTTCATTTCGTCCTGCTTTGTTGGCTGATTTCTTAACAGCAATGAAAATGTCAATATATACGTAAGCCACGAATATGAAACAGATGAGATTGACACCTATGAATATAATCATTGAGAAGTACGTTGCTGATTTTTGGCCAATAGGAATAGATCTTGTATAAGTTGAATATGTCAATGTTAGTGAATTTGTTACTGACAATTCTAGAGTGTTCACAAATGTTGCTTCATTGTATATGTTTTCAAAGCTAATATCAATTTTGTTTGTATCTGTCTCAAGAGTACTCGTGTTAAATACAGTGATAGGTCTTCTTACCATTGGAATACCAACACAAACCTCTGACACTTCGTAAATGTCTTCGAAAAATCCAGATAGTACACTTGGTATCACACTGATAATTAAACCAAAGGACCAAACCACTTTCAGACAAATCTTAGCATGCTTTGGTCTCATGCGATAGGTACTTAAGGGGTATTTAACACCTTGAAACCTGTCAAAACTAATTAATGCAAGTAAGAATACGGACATCTCGCTAGATAGTATTGATAGTATCCCAGCGAATTTACAGAGGACACTGTTTCTCCATTGTTTAACGTAAGATGGAAAATAATCCTTGTAATACGTATCTGCAGATGCCAAAAGAAGCATGTTTAACCCCATCAAGAAATCTGACACGGAGAGGTGAGATATTAACAGGGATTGGACGTTGTTAGATTGTTTGTCTTTATAACGAAGGTACATTGTCAGTCCATTGATAAGAACTGCTGACAATCCTAGAATCCAAAGACAGACTCGCAATGGAATATCATTCAGCATTCTCTTGCATGTGAGATAAACAGGTGCAGGGTTGGTAGATATGCAATCTAAATGATTTGCGAAGCAACAAGTTGCACTTTCATCTACTAACACAGTTGAGTTTTCCATTGTCATGAATGATGACTCTGTAACAAGATGTAGTTGATTAAATCTTAAATCCAGGGTATTGACAAGAACATCGTGAAATACGTCATGGTCAATTACTTGAAGGGAATTGAAAGAAACGTTAATAACATCCATTTGCTTTATATCGTAAAAAATGCCATTTTGTAAGGAACGAATTTGGTTTCTTTGAAGGTCGAGGCTCTGCAATCTGAATAATCCGGAAAATGAATCCTTAGAAATGGAAGTGACCCGATTATTTGCTAATTGAAGGACCTCTAGTTTGGCTTGATTGCTAAACACACCTGGTGGTATACTAACCAACCTATTGTCATTCAAATGGAGGATTTGTAAATTGATTAGGTCTTGGAAAATTTGAAATGGCAACTCTGTAATAATATTATCATCCATGTTAAGGTATATCATGGAATTCTTAAATTGAAATACGTGTGGATCCAAACTTGACAACTTATTGTGGTTCAAATCTAGAACTTGGAGTTGAGTAAGCGATTCAGACAATGGCAACATTGTTAGATTATTCCTAGAGATGTTTAAATATTCCAACTCTGCCAATAAGTTAAAAGTAAGACTAGACAATGTAGTTAATTGGTTGTTGCCTATGTTAAGGTATTTCAACGCTGTGATATTGTCAAATATGCCACTGGGTAATTCTGATATGCGATTATTCTCTAAATGTATGTTTTCTATTAAAGCCAATGAATCAAACATAGAGGTTGGCAACGTAAATAATGTGTTATTGCTCAAATCAAGATGTTGCGTCTGTTGCATGAAATGAACTATTCTGATCGGTAAATATTTCAATTGGTTATCTTCAACATAAAGCCATCTCATATTGACCAGTGTGTCAAATATTGCCGTCGGTAAGGATGTCAATCTATTGTCGTTAAGACGCAACACCTTCAGTGATGTCAACTCACGAAATTCGTCCAAATTCAAAAATGAGAGATGGTTGTCGTCTAAGTATAGGTAGGTTAGCCGAACAAGGGTACGAAAAATTCCACTCGGTAACATGGTCAAATGATTTTCGGTGATATATAACCGTTGTAATTGAATTGAGTTATCCAATAAACCTTTGGCTAATGATGTAAGCTGATTCGTTCGTAGAAATAATTCTTCTAGCAGATCAAGATTATGGAATGTACCATTAGATAAAGCTGTAACTTGATTAAAACTAATGTCAAATTTCAATATATTCGTCATTTTGCTAAATAATCCATCAGAAAAGGATTGAAATTGGTTGTTATCTAGCAAAAGAATCTCAAGCTGAATAAGATTGTCAAATATGTCATTTGATACATATTCAAGGAGATTATATTGAAGTTCTATCGTCCGCAGGTGTATCAATCCACCAAACAAGGCCATTGGTAATGTGACTAGCTGGTTGTGATCAAGGCGTAACCTCTCTAACAGAATTTGCTCATGAAACAAAACGCTTTGCAACGAGGCCAAACCGTTATATTGGAGGTATAACTCCTTCAACTGAGTCATGTTGCTGAAAATGGTATTTGGCAGTTCCGAAAAATGATTGAACCGAAGGTATAATTTTTCAAGTTTAACAAGGTCACTAAAAACACTATTGGGGAATACTGACAGTTTGTTATTTTCGAGGGACAACCATTTCAATTTACGCAGCCCGGCAAAAGTGTTTAACGAAAGAAGTTTGATATCATTGTCATAGAGGTATAATCTCTCCAACTCCTCAAGCTCGTTGAATTTTGGCAATGATGTTATATTGTTGCCACTGAGGTAGAGGTACTGCAGTTTGATCAAGCCATCAAACAATTCAAGAGGCAGAAATGATAGTTTATTGTTGTAAAGGTACAAACGCTTTAGATTCCCAAGTTTACTGAAGATATCATGCGGCAATGAGTGCAGGTCATTATCATTAAGGTAAAGCCATTCCAGTTTGATTAAGCCATCAAACAATTCTCTTGGTATTGAAGCCAATTGGTTATCAGCAAGGCGAAGCTGCTTTAATTTGGGCATGTTATTAAACCCAGTAGGAGGTAAACTCGTGAGCTTATTATTGTACAGGTATAACTGCTCTAAATTATCCAATCTGCTGAAGACATCCGTTGGTAGCAAGGTGAGTTGGTTATTATCAAGGCGAAGCCGCTTTAACTTGATCAGGCCATCGAATACATCGGGGGGTAAACTGGAAAGCTTGTTATTGTACAGGTATAGCTGCTCTAAACGGTCCAATCTGCTGAAGACATCCGTTGGTAGCAAGGTGAGTTGGTTGTTATCGAGTCGAAGCTGCTTCAACTTGACCAGCCCATTAAATATATTCTGTGACAAACTATTGAGCCGGTTATTGTACAGATAAAGAAGTTCTAATTTTACCAATGTGCTGAATACCCCCATTTGTAGTGAGGTGAAATGGTTGTTACTCAAGCCAATTTGTTTTAACTGAAGCAGTACACTTAACACATCGAGCGATAGATTGGTAAGCTGGTTGTTATTCAAATAAAGTCGTTCCAACCGTACCAATGGGCTGAATGTGTCTGTTGAAAGTGAGGTTAGTTGGTTGTTGTCAAGGTTAAGTAGTTTTAAAAGAACCAACCCATCAAACACACCGGGCAGTAGATTGGTCAGCTGGTTACTGTACAGATCAAGTCGGTCCATTTGAACTAGTCCGCTAAATACATCAAGTGGGAGTGAAGTTAGTCGGTTTTGGTGAAGAGCAAGGTACACCACGTTTTCAAGCATATCAAACATATCGGTAGATATATTCATTAGCTGGTTATCGTTCAGATGAAGTGACTTTAACTGTTCCATTCTACCAAATACTCTGCTTGGTAGTGTCGTTAGGTGGTTATCGTCAAGACGAAGGCTCTGCATTTTGCCCAATTGATCAAACAAATCGAACGGGACAAAGGTTAGCTGGTTATTATTTAGGTAGAGGAGAGATAGTTCATATAACCTAGAAAATATGCCATTTGGTAGCCATTGTAGTCGATTGCTGTAAAGGTATAACTTTTCCAGCTGATACAAACCTATGAAAACGCCAACGTGTAGGGAGGTCAGATCCGCATTGTCAAACGATAACTCTTCAACACTAGGATCATAGATCAGAAGGGTCGTTGTATGTCTGGTTTCGTAACATTCAGTGATCCATTGTTTGTAGCCAAGTGAACAATTGCAACTCTCGGCTGGACAATATAAATCAAACACCATAACTGATCTCTTGAAGTAGCCATATTTGACATCATCATATTCTGTGGTGTTACAGTTTAATTGTGTATTATTTGATGATAATGTTGATAATTCATGTTCTTCGAACTGGAGACCAACTGAAACCGAATGATTAACCGCGCGAAGTTGTAAATCTATTTGTGTGTTATCAATGTATATTTTGAATGACGATGATGAAATACACGTAGTGCAGTGCTTAGGATCCAAGGCAAGCGAAACATATTTCTTAACGCGTTGGTTGATGGGCGTATCATACCTTTCAATATACAAGTAAGACAATTCACTATGCTCACTTATATTTAGGATATCTATTGACAGCCAGTGAAATTCTTGTAATAAATATATCTCTAGAGCACACTCGAGATTTAACTGATCTTTGCTATGGCGTGAAATTATGACAGGATCCGTTGTTATATTTATCCGATCCACACTGCAAGGATCAATGGAATTTGTTACTGTGGGTGCAGCGTATCTTAAGAAGTATATAAATAAAAGTAATTGGTGCAACATCATGGTGTTGATTTCTCCTCTGTAAGCTGGTAAGCTTTAGGAGATAATGCACAAGCCAAGTTGGTCTCAAACGATTTTTAAAAAACCCTAGATGTCGTGAAGCTCCTTTTATATCCTATACTTGAAGTGTTTCAATAGTGCTCACGCAATCATGCTTTACCATTGCAATTATATTGTGAAAATAAAAATGCAATTCCAAATACAGTGAGTGAGATTAAACCACAGATTCTGGGACACATCAAGGATCTGTGATTAAACACAGGAAAACGTCAAGCACAGTTAAGAAAAGTTTACAAACAGTTTTAAATGACAAGTTAACGCATATAATCGTGTGTTTTTTAATTAACTTTTTGCAAGAAGTTCGAGAAAAAAAATCTTTCTTGTCCGTTACACAGAAGAAATGTGCGGTCATGGAAATTATGAAGCGCCCTGGATATTTTTTTACGTTAACGAACCCGGCGATTGCTGGTAAATATTGGTTAAAGGCAACGTTGTATAAAACATAACCACGGAAGGCTAGTACTGCGTTCTCGGTGATTAATTTCACTTGGTGTGCGTGAACTCCTGCAAAGATAAAAAGAAAAGTAAACCATAACTGCGGAGACAAAGTATTACGTTTTTCTCGGTGATTAATTTCACTTGATGCGCGTGAATTTCTGCAAAGATAAAACACAAAAGTAAACCATAACTATAGGGGGGGGGGGGGGGGGGGGGGGGGGTAGTACTGGGTTCTCAGTACTAATTAATTTCACTTGATGTGTGTTAATTCCTGATTTTCACGATTTTGGAGGTTAAAAAATCACGTTTTTAGCACTTTTTGGTCTATAATTCAAAAAATAATAAAGTTAAAAAAAATAAAAAACCCGATTCCTAGGGAATTGCATGAGGAATATAATAAAACTAGTATGACAAAATTTGACAAAATATATTTTGAGTCATCTTTGCAGAACCTAAAATGGGTTAAAAACATGTTTTTTATAATTTTCTCCAAAATGGTCAATTTCATGATCATAGTTGGATTCATTGAATCCTTTCCTGCAAAAAAATGTATACTTTTATTGAGATTAAATGAATAATGAAGAAGTTACGACAGTTTTACGGAGGCTATTCGAAGGTGCACATCCCCCTTAAATGTAGTTACCGGTTGTGTATTCCGATCAGCAAGTTTAGTTAGTTACCACTTACCTTTTTACACACACACACACCCCGTCTCGCGCTGGCTAGATTCCCGCTATTAGCTTTGTCTGTTTTAACTTCTTTACTCCGGTTACAGTTGAAAGTCTTATTGTGGAACCGATGTCCCTGTCGAAAACAAAATAAAACATTTTTTTTGGAGGACGGGTAATCAAAGTTTGTGTGGGAAATATCTCGAAAATACAGCTTGAATGAGTAAGATTTTTGGACACGATATTGGTACAGTATTTACCTCGGCTGAGTTCGAGCGGCTGGTTATTTGGAGAATTATGATGGATAATGTTTCCCGCGATCCGATATCGTCATATCAAAAAAAATGGCGGCGATTCTAGTTTTTAAATGTGCCCATCCCATTCTTATTTTTCCTCTATAATTCTGACTGTGATGATATGCGTGTTATCAACGATACAACCTAGCAGAATTAAATATCATTGAAATCACTGCCAAAAAATGTTCACAGGAAATCCCGTAATTTGACTGATATTTCTCATTTATTATATACTAGCGGGAAACCGCGCGAGCGCGGGCCGCGCTAGTATGCTTCCCTTTCAGCGGTGTTCTTATTAGTAATATGGCCTACCCAGATACTCTTATAATATTCTAGGTATCCCATGAGACCTGAACAACCATCCAGGTGTCATTGATAATCTAGATAGGCCTTACTTTGGGCTTACCCCATACCCACTTAAAATCCACTATATACAGATGCCCTTAAATCTAGAAAGGGCTGCCACATGCATATTATCCAGGGATTTTATTCGGCCTAGTTTTTATGATGGGCATTTTAATTGTATAGTAGGCAGGAAGCGGTCGGAGCTCTCATCATAATCATTTATGGTACCCAGTCTTGAGCACTTTTGTTTGCCATATCCCGGCTTATTTTTTGGCCAAATAACATTAAATTATTCCTTTAGTATATGGTCACGCGTTATGAACTCGCCTCCCAATAGGGTGGTGCCGTTACATTTTTTAGCTTCATGCTGTCATTTTCCTCAAATATTTTTAAAACCACAAAAGCTATCTCAACAAATTTGGTATCATTTTAAAGCCCTAATAACAAGCTATCTGCCTGCCAAATGGCATTGGTATAGCTAATACAGAAGGGGAGATACAGCTGTTTGATGTTTGGGGACCAGGGGTGGTGCTGGAAGGGGTGCCGCCTGTATACAAACTCAATGGGGATAATCCCATGCTTTGTTCTTTTTATAATAACTAGTCATCCCCTAATGTTAAAAACACAATTTTGGTCCCATTTCAAAGGATATTTAGTAGTCTTTACGTATGTGGTTCAACAGACTTGTCAACTATTATTAACAACTAATTAATTATGGATAAGACAATGATCATCAGCTTTCTTCCTATTCGCTACACAGTCAACATGAATAATCAGCCTCAATTTACGGGATTTATAAAAATGACTATAACAGAAAAAGTTTTCAACCTATGATAGCAAAAGTATACATTTTTGGAAAGCTTGTAACTAGGGGAATTCAGAAATGCAGTTTATATCAGGGAAAGGTTCATCCTTAAACCAATATCTCTGAAAATTCTAAAAATATATAAAATAAAAATTTGAGATATTCACTAGCCGGTATAATTACCATACCGACGTAGTAACTTTGACAAACATATATCATCTAATGGGTAATTTCATGAGGAATTTAAATATGTAAAAAGAATAATGATAGGGGTAGGTATAAAAATATATATGGATCTCAAATTAAAAATTAAAAAACTCTGATATTTTCCGAACATTTCCGATCATACCATTTTAGTTCTTGGTCGTACTATAATTTTAATGGCATATTTGGTTTCCTCATGCAATTTCCCTTCAGAAAATGTATACTTTTACTACCTCAGGGGGTATACAAGCAAATATAAATGTGTAAAGTTAAAATCATGTCGCGAAAGCCAATATCCGTGTGTAACGCGAAAGGAGGCGAGCTTAAAACACATGACCATATATTTCTATCACGCATACTCATACCGTCGCTATCCTTGCATTTCCATTCATATGAAAGACATTCTGGTTACAACCCTAACCAATATTTTCTTTTTGGGGGGGGGGGGGGAGGGTGGGGAGTTGTAGCAATAAAAGCTTTACAGGGGAAACACGGAACAAATAATGACACACACAATTGTCTGTGGCGGCCCGGGGATCCATTGCGTCCGGAATCCAGGTGATTCTGTCACCAATTCGGGATGAGGTGGGTGTTTGTATAGCAATAAAACTAACAGGGGAGGACATGGGACAAATAATGCCACAATGGTGTGTCCGGCCAAAGTCCAGGTGAGATTGCATATCATGTTACGGTGGTCGCGCTTTTCGGAGTCCATTGTCGTGTACTACTTCCATGATTGTGGTGCGGTGCTTCTGTTGGATTTTGTAGGCTTAACATCGGGTTAAGCAACTTTATGGCCTATGCCTCCTTATTTATAGTAACACAGGCCCGCGTGACCACCGGTGATATGTCAGATGGTTCAATGGCAATATGTACCCAATCAATGTACACACCCGTGTACACAAAAATCAGAGTTGAAAGTCAAGGCATCTCTGAAAACACTCACGAACAAGATTTACGATCTTCCTTTTATTGATATAGATAAAATAGTTATACATTCAACACAATAATCACATTTCTATAGATGATTTACGTCATAATCAGTATGACTGACTCCTTGATTCATTGGACGAAGAGGAAGTGATTTGAAAGCATGGCACCTAGCCCAGAGCCGAACATCGCCCTAGCGTGGCGTGCTCTTATTGGCCAATAGTTCACATGTGACATGTCAACAAGACACGAATGTTACCTACGCGAGTTCGATTGGATTATTTACGACGCCCTGGAGAATCTCAGGGCGCTTTTACGACGCCAAGGGTGTTTTCACGACCCTGTGGAGACAAATACCCATTTCGGATTATTTACTACGGTGTTTTTAATACCCTGATATTGTTCCATGATCCGGGACCATAATTTGTTCCAATATAGTCATCCCGGACCACAATTTCCGGGTCAAAAATGAAGAAAGGCGTTTAGTGTCATCAATTTATAATATCAATAATGGCGACCACACAGAGTAGATCGAGCGAGAGCGGATTTTGCGGTGGATTTTGATGGGAGAAAAGCGGATGGAATGAAAGATACAGTAAGTTAAGTGACTGAGAAGTTATAACATTCTAGTAATGGAAATGAGGGGTGGTGTGGCTTTAGTAATGAAGCTTCAATCTCATAGGTACCGTAGCATGGTAATTGGTAGTGCAAGTGTTAGTGTAGCATGGCAATTTACACTACAGCCTACAGGCGTAGCTTCTTTTTTTTTGAGCCCAGTCCAGAATAATAAGATAGCTATTTTATTTAACATAGTAATTCACAATAAAATAAATCATATTCAAGGATGCTTGAGGCGTGATGACTATACTATAACAGAGATCTACTCTGCGTTTGGTTTCGTAGGAAGCGTTGCACTTATCTTCAAAGTCAAGGTACTAGCTCAGCCCAACTAAACTGGAATGTGGTGCGGGACTAGTATAGGTCATCCGGGTGCTTCGTACATTTTGTTATTGTTTTGTACAGTTTGCCGTTGACCACGTCATAAGACGTACTAAAAACTCAGGTTTTACGCTTTGTTCATCCATGCAGTAGATTGACGCAAGCGATCGCATCACGGCGTGTAAGACTAAGAGTAAGAGACCGTTGTAAAGTGAACCTCTTTCGTGACGTAGTCAACGGTGCGTGACGTCAGTCCGTTTCAACCTATTCCTAATAATTATAATAACCCAAACCTATTATCGCTATAGGATGTCGGGGACATACGGGACCTTTGAGTTATTTTTAGCAAATTTGCTTGGCAACCAATATAGTCCAATGTTTCAAAAGCGAAACATTCCATGCACCCACTCAACGCTGAGCGTTACGCACTTGATTCGCAGTAGGCACAATGTGCGGTTGCCGTAATTGATTGTTCTGCGCAAGTTGTTTTTGTTTTTGTTTTCACCGGTATTTGATTGTTTCCACCGGAATGACGTAGGCCTAGGTCCGCCCCAACCTATACGCTACTCTTTGCACGCAATAGAGGCCTATTAGAATGAAAGGCATGTTCCAAACCGCGTCACACGATGCACAAATCTGCATGAAACCATGACGCAGTGTGGCGTGATAGAGCGCGGTGTGGGGGGAGAGCCTCGCTTTCAATGGTTCCATCTGTACCGTGCAAGAAGCGTAGGCCTATTATAGTCGTACGCATGTGATCTAGTCAGGGGCGATCGCCACATGGGCCGCTTGGATCTGGGCCTCTCAGGGCCGGTTACTCACAAAGTTTTCCGAAAACTTCCCCTTCCCCCTTCCCATTGTGCAAAGCATTTTTTCGGGCCGTTTTGGACTAACATTTGTCCTAACCCCCCGCTCGCTACGCTGACATGGTCAAAAAGGGCCGCTTTAATAATTTTGCCACGGCCGCTTTCAGTTCCCAGTCTGCCCCTGGATCTAGTTTATTCATAACCCATCTATACGATTGCGGCCAATCTGATTACAGCTACTGCAACGTGTCGAACTGCTCAAAGAAAACGCTGTACGCAAATGTCACAGAAAAAAGTACCAGACTTCTCTGACGCCAACTATAAGCCTATAAAGTATAATCAAAACAATAATTTGTCGATCATAGCGTCATGATCCAACGCTCGCGATATTACAAAGGTTGAGCGTGTTTAATTGCATGCAGTACGTTCCAAAGCAGTCGCGCCACGCTGTTGGTGCATGTGAACTGTACAAATGACGCGGTAACGCACAATACGCACCAGGCGCATGGGACGCTAGGAATCATTACGCTGCGATCGACACATTTTTGTTTTGATTATACTTTTATAAATAGGCCTAGTTCTATGTGGGAGAGCCATGGAATGGTTCTATGTGGGAGAGCCATTGAAAACATTTATTTTTTTGAGTCGACATTGCGGATGGTCTGATATTTTCATCAAGATATTTTTCAACTGTTCAAGTAATAAACTTTGAAAATTCGACCCTTAGACGACCTTTGACCCCGGACGACCCAAGAAAAGCAAAGCCGTTTTATTTTTTCCACGCTCGACTCGTATACGGGCTTCCCGTCACCAAGTTTAAGCCCGAGCGGACAAACTATGAAAATTTGACCCTTAGACGACCTTTGACCCCGGACGACCCAAGAAAAGCAAAGCCGTTTTATTTTTTTCACGCTCGACTCGTATTCGGGCTTCCCGTCACTGTGTTTAAGCCTGATTGGACAACATTTGAAAATTCGACCCCTAGACGACCTTTGACCCCAGAAGACCCGACAAACGCTAACACATTTTATTTTTTCCACGCTCGCCTCGCATCGAGCATTGTGATCACCGAGTTTAAGCACGATCAGACCAACTTCAAAAAGTTGACCCCTAGATGACCTTTGACCTCGTATGCTCTAGCGAATGCGAATTTGCTCTTGCGGGGACCGAACCACCGAGTTTCTCATCACCGAGTTTAAGTCCGATCGGACAAACTTTCAACAAATCGACCCCTAGATGACCTTTGACCCCGGACGACCCAAGAAAGTAAAGGCGTTTTATTTTTTCCACGCTCGACTCGCATTCGAGCTTCCCGTCCCTGAGTTTAAGCCCGATCGGACAAACTTTGAAAATTCGACCCTTGGAAGCCGTTTTATTTTTTTCACGCTCGACTCGTATTCGGGCTTCCCGTCACCGTGTTTAAGCCTGATTGGACAACATTTGAAAATTCGACCCCTAGACGACCTTTGACCCCGGAAGACCCGACAAACGCTAACCCGTTTTATTTTTGCCACGCACGCCTCGCATCGAGCATTGCGATCACCGAGTTTAAGCACGAGCCGACCAACTTCAAAAAGTTGACCCCTAGATGACCTTTGACCTCGTACGCTCTAGCGAATGCGAATTTGCTCTTGCGGGGACCGAGCTGCACCCACCCACCCAGTTTGAACGCAGCCCGACCCCGGGAAGTCGACGAAAAAGCGCGCACAGACAGACAAACAGACAGACAGACAGAGAGTAGCGTATTATTATATATGCAAATAACATACACACTTGAATTATTCAGAACATTTTTTTATTGCATTTCTACTACTTCTAGTACAACCTACACATAGAGAAGAAAAAAAAAAAAAAAATCATTCACATTTATGAAATATGAATATTAATGAGTGCAGTAATAGGCTACGCTAAAAAGGACATAGGTATTCTTCTCATCTATGAATGGTTAAAACTCTGTGAACTTTTGTTCTTTTTAAAGTTTCATCAGGTGGATTGTAATTATAAGAAAGTCAGCTGTAACTTCCCTGTATAAAAAAGAAAATATCTTATGATTTTAAATATATATGATACAATAAACAAATTTGCACGCGGTAACAGCATGGCGGTAACAGCGTGGCGGTAACAGTGTGACCAAAGGCTGCCCCTATTATGAGCAATGCAGAAAGAGCAAACATTGAAGATACAATGATCTCCAAAACTGATTATTGTTGATTTTAATTAAATTAAATCACATTAATAGTGTTCTTTGTTAGTTTAAAATAGATAAAATACAATATTAAATACAATATTAAGTTGATTAAATTATCCAATTAAAACAATTTGAAAAACTCACTGTATAATTCAATGGGGTCACGCTGTTACCAAAAAAGTAACAGCGTGATATTTTGCTAATTGAAATAATTAATTAACAAAAGGTAGCACTGCATCTTTGAAGCATGTATACATGTTATAGGTCTATGGGAGTGTGGTTTGCATTGCAAGTATTATTTGATTTGTATAGATTTAATGAAAATGTAAAAGTAGATTAAAAACATCCATTTTTTCGGTAACAGCGTGACATTTTGGCGAAATTTTAATACAAAAATTGATCGTTGAGTCGGAACACAGAGCGTTTTTAAAAATATATATATTTAAAGAATTTAAAGTATGTAAGAGCTCACAACTGATAATTATTTTCAGTTTATAAATGAATAGCATTATAAATAACAGATTTTACAACAAAATTAGTAGATTATGCTAATTAAAACAGGGAAAAAACACAAAATATGTAAAAAAATTGAAAAAATTGGCAAGATCTTCATTAGTATCTTATTGTTTTTACCCCTACAGCACTGAATCTTACCACAGCAGTCATGGTCCTTATAGTCCTATACATTTTCGCCTGATCCTGAAATGGAATCAATGCAGATTATGTAACCTTGTTAGGGTCAGGTTTCCCGCCAACTTGATGGATGGAGTAGATACAGACCTTTGGTTAAAAAACCAGCAATGATCACGCCAGGTAAGTGTGAACATAAAAATTCTTCAGACTCAGCTATCATTGCAAAAGAATTTTCTGCAAAACCACAGATTTTCACAAGGTCATGCCAACGGTCATTTTGGAGTGCAATTTCCATATTCCAAGTTTAATCTGAGACTAATATATTAGGTATATTAGTCTCAGGTTTAATATTGTCTTAAACAAGGGAACATTTGCTGCAGCAAATTAATTCCCAAAGGATTTAACTTGTGAAACCTTATTTTAAACAATCATACTTTGTACGTTTACAATGTAATTCAAAACATTTTTACTGACAATGGCATCCCTAAGGGACCGTTCATTATTTATGGTGGAGGGGGGGTTGGGTAAAATATAGGTGGGGGGGGGGGGGGGGGGGTCATGTAACTTTCATATGTTGAAATAGGGGGGGCTATGTAACTTTTTATTCTTAACCAGGGGTGGTTATGTAACTTTTTTAACTATAAAGATGGTGGTGATTTTAGAGGCTATTTTGAGTGTAAATGCAAAAATAATCGGCACTTCGCGCACATTTTCTTACGACCTATCAACTTCAAAACATGTACTTATGATGAAACGACTTTCGGACAGCAACTCTTTTTAAAACACGCCCTGCTCGGACGATCTGTTGAAAAACACCTATATAATCATCAACGGTTGAAAACATTAGAGCCATCGGGTGTATAAAAACATGTCAATTAGCCTAGGCCTATGTTCCAAAATCCAACAATTATATGATTAAAAACGGTAAATTCTTGCATGCTTTTCACCTTGTCTCACTCTCAGCTCTGCTACATGTACTAAGCTCACAAAAGTAGAATGTTGGACATACGTTTTTGTCAGGATGTTCTAACTTTTTTAGGGTTATAAAGACTCACAAAACCACCCAAAATGTATAAATATATGACAAATTTTCTACCTCGCTACGCTCGCAATGTAATTAGTATAATTTCACACAATCAAAAGATCAAGAGGGGGTATCATTAAATTATTGGCCGTTCAGAGGGCACAAACAGAACTTACCAACGAATTCATGGACAAAAGAGAAAAAAACCCAGCCCCTTAGATGTGACAAGTTGATTTTTTTTTTTTTTGGGGGGGGGTTGTGTAAAAAACTACTGGTTAGCAGGGGGGGTCATGTAATTTTCAGTTTCAGCTGTAGGGGGGTTAGGTAATTTTGACATACGAATCTTGAAATTGTCCCCCCCTCCACCATAAATAATGAACGGTCCCTAATCACTGAGCTGAGCTGGTCTGACCTATGATCCAAAGTGATCCTAATTATTTTGATACTCACGTTCTTGTAATTTAACATTTTCAGTTGCTCAATTTCACTGACGGTTAATTTAGCCTTATTCAGTTCTTTTTATGTTATTTATAACAAAAAATGCTCAAAAAAGTTTGGAATATTTTTTTCAGGCGCATGATTTGCAAATATCGCGGGATAGGTCATTATAAGTTATTTATCATCATCATCATCATCCTTTGGCTGTGGAGCAGGCGACCGCACGTTTTCTCCAAGCACGGTGATCTGTAGCAAGAGTGGCTGGAAATATGCCTTCATTGTCATCAAGTAAGTGTAATACAGTATGTCATTTAAAAGCTAATGTGTTCATCTTTACAATGATATCCAAATTGAAGCAATCCTTGTTCCAGTGCTTAGCCACATGCTTAAAGTCGCATTCGAAAAATGCTAAAATTAGCACCATTTTGTGCTTAAAAACATATACATGTAGATCATCACACTACACTGTATTGGTCTATGTAACACTTCATTGAACAGACAACAAGTACACTGAGCCAAAAAAGAAACTTATAAAAAAAGAAACTTATACTATTTTAACAGATCACCAAATGATATTCTGTGCATGAAAATGTACCAAATTTGGATACAATATTACTGCAATGTATCGCTTCAAATGGCAGTCAATAACCAATTGTTTGCTTCAATGACACAAAAGAAATGTGCACTGCCCCTAGGTGATCTGTTAAAATTTTATAAGTTTCTTTTTTGGCTCAGTGTATATTCATGTGAGCACAAAATAATGTTGATTTTGGCACATTCATATTGTGTTCTCAGGCAAGAACCTGAGCAAAATTGGTATCATTGTAAAGATGAACACATTAGCTTTACATGGATATATGACACTTAATGAACATATCCCTCAATATTTGAAAATCTTGTGCTTGAAAAAATGTTCCAAAACTTTTTTTAGCAGTTTATTTCACACATTGTTTACCTTGCAATATCAAATCGTTACAAACTAATTGACCATGCACACATTTTCTGTTCTCCTTGATTTCATTTTTTTTCTTTACTAACACTATGTTTAAAGATAATTCCAATAGTTGAGAAAAACATTGTGTGCCATCCAGCTGATGAAAGCTACTTGCTTTTCTGTAATATATTTCAGATTTTACAGATGATCCCGGGCAAAAAATGGTCTCATTAATAACCAACATAATGCATTGGCGTAAACCTGGACAGATATATGGGTTATCATGATGAAGGGATGGTCCATTCAATCATCCCTTGTTTCGTTCATGTCAAGATGTGTGTTTTTACCAAATTAACTATTTGCACACATTTTAATTTCTCCCCCTTGCACAATATTTGACAATTTTAGCTTCAAAATATATATATTTGGACAATTAAAATCCAATATAACCAAAGTTGCTGGATTTACTACATTTGAAAGAATTTGGCAAACACAATTTAAAAAAAAACCACAGACATTTATGACACTGTAACAAAGGGATCGAAACTGGAAAGTGGAGTAGAAATAAATAATAAAATTTAGTTGATATTAGATAGTTGATAGTATTAGATTGCTGTTATTCTCTCCTCCATTTTCCAGTCTCAAAAATTCCTAAAGATTTGCCATATAAATCCTTATGCTGGTTCCCTGCACCCTGGATCCCCGGACCAACTTATCCATACTATGTATGTATACATGAAGGTGCAAGTACAGGGTTCTCATTTGCCGGCCGTAACCGTAATTAGTTCAACATATTACATTGTCGCTCTGTTATGGCATAAGGCAATCAACACACGGTCGCTGAGATACTGCATAGAATGCTGAATGCATTGTCGCGCTGCCATAGCTATGGCACGGTGGAGAAGGCGCTATGTGTGTGAAGTCCGGCACTGTGGTGAGCGCAGATACACGTTTAGCTTTGGTTTGTGCCAATCAGCAAATTTGTTATCATTCTAAGCATGAAGCTGGCTTGATCAAATTTATTTGTGGATCTTTTTTTCGTCAATCATGAATATGCATGGCTTTCATGCCTGCAAATCAGCTTTGAGTGGCATTCGGCGCATACCTGCATCTATGGATAAGTTGTGTGTATTGGGGGGAAGGGGAAAATGTATGGTTTCTTTTGCCCAACAAACAGCCAATCACCCACCACCGGGTTACGACCCAAGGACGATCCACACACAAACAGACACCCTACCATTACACGACCCTACCATTATCACTAAATAACAATTTAAATTGCGGGTTCTGGGCTGTTGTTTGGTTTGTTCATGGGTATTGCAAGTGCTGAAACAGCTGTATGTAGGGGAGTGTGTGTGTGAGGGGTGGGGGGGGTGGTGTATGGTGTCAGTTATCAGGTGGTCACGTAAATGTACCATATTTTGTGTGTAATATTTTTGGGGAGGGAGGGGTAGTGTGGGTGGGGTGTGTAGGGTATGTATGGTGTCAGTCAGGTGATCACCAGAGACCCTATAACTATGGGACAAGTATCTCGGAGGCAAAGTCCCCCGTTTACTATGCTTAAATTGACGAATGATGATCTTAAAGGGGGCACACTATCATGGTCGTAACAAACCAGACGACCTAAGACACGGTGGATTTTATCGGCTCAAAACATGATTTGTGACACAGAAATAGTACATCAATGGTAAAAAAAAGCTGATTGTGATTTAGAGTCAAACTTATTTGCTTTGATGATAGCAGAATTTAGTTCTTATATGACACGAAACATTCAGAATTGGTTATTTGAAATTAATTTTCACGTGGAACAAAATACGAATTTCAAATTGTGGATGGCTTCGTCTGACAGTGACAGAGGAGGGACGTGGCGTTATTTGCATTTTATGAATATTGTAATCAGATCAGTTGGGAAGGATGCTGGATCGCGACGATCACATCGTGTGAGGTCATGAATAGTCATGATGAATATTCATTCACAACGAATGATTGACAGTTTACGCTTAACTTCCGAATGATGAACTTATAGTGGGCACTATACTGTGAAACAAAATCTCAACAATGGGCAGATAGGGTGTTACGTAGGCCTGTGATCACGTAAATGTATCATGTTTTATATGGGCAATATCTTTTGGGGAGGGAGAGGGGAGAGGGGGTAGTGTGTATGTGGTGTGGGGGTGAGTTTGCGTGGGTATGTTTGAAAGGGTGTGGCGTCGGGCTGTGTGTTTCTCTCATGTGCTGCTTTTGTGTATTTTATCATGTAATATGTATGTATAATTCTTATTTTACTGCTGGTTTTTGTTCAACATATTTTTATCTAATGTATACATATTGTACTGCGCATTGGTCTTTTGGAAATGCGCTATATAAATCCTTATAATAATAATAATAATAATAATACCAACTTAGCTAAGCGAGCAGTGATTCCCTACCCACACATCACACCGGAAGGTGACATCATTGAATCAATGCTGCAGCATTCATGTGGAGATAGAAATTTGCATAGGGAATCGTGGTGCTCAGGAGGGTTTTCATATCCACTAATACTTTTTTACATCTTTAAAAACAGGTGTGCTCTTACAAGGAAGGGGGCAACAGTAAACTTGCTGTCTTACTTCAACAGTAGACAAAGCAGTGGCAGGTAGTTAACTGGCAGAGGTGATAGTGAGAAATGTGACAAGAGCAAGAGAATGCGCGGCTAAGAAGAGACAAAATGCTCCTGATAGATCCTGTCTGAGATATTTAAAAACAGGTGAGTCTTGATCTTACAAGGGAGGGGACAAAAGTGAGAACTTATGTCAAAACAATGTCTTTATTACACAAATTTACCAACAACAACAACAAATTTGGCTTTTGTGAGAGTCAGACTCAGCTCGGACTAGAGTGTGGACTGTTTTCAATAGTGATTCAACAAATCTTATCAGAGAAAATGTCGCAAATCTTGTTCGGTTTATAAAATGTTGACTTTTACGCAAATGAGCATAACACGTTTACCGCAACTGATTTCAACCAACGAAAATGCTTTAGAAAGCTAATGAGATAACCTGTATACTTCGATAAAAAATCGGTGAAATTTTTGCACAGATTTTAAGATATATATAATTATCCCAAAGTTAAGTACGCTTTTTTACACACCCTGTACATATGGGGTAAAAACACAGTCTTGAAAATGGGCCAAAATACATGTTTTCCAATGGGGGAATTATTTAGTGGTGGGGACATGCCCCTTATTAGTAGAGTGAGACGCTGCATTTATTTAATATAACTGATGAACTCAAATCTCTGGTTAAAAGTGCTTCAGCAGCAACAGAGAGTATAAAATATTACACAAAGAGAAGCAGGTATTCAATGAGCAATGAACTGAGGATTTTTCTTCCTAGACGCTTTTCCTCCCCCTATTCATACTCCTCATCCAGACATGTTTTGGAATGTTTGACAATCATTGACGTGTTTTGGAATGTTTAACAATCACTGCAGCCTGTGAATGGATCTCAAAATCATAATTAATGAGACCTGGTCACAGTGGCGTAGCTAGGTTTTATTTCAGGGGGGGCAAGATTTCTAAAATTTTCGTAAAAGGTTGCCCCAAAAATTTTCCAAGTCAGTCACCTCGTGAATTTCACGTAAGTGGGGGGGGGGGGCGGTGAAGTCAAAAAATTTCAAAAAAAATGGTCATTTATTTATAAAAACAAGGCGAAAATGGTCATTTTTAAATGGTTACCCCACGTATAAGCACTATATCCAAAGAGGGGGGCGGGGGCACAACAAATTCTGTCAGGGGGGGCAACTGCCCCCCCCTGCCCCCCCCCCCCCCCCCCCCCGCCCCCCCCCCCCTGAGCTACGCCACTGCCTGGTCATAGAAAAAGTTGCACATGCATGTGGGGGAATAACTGGTATATTTAAAAAAAAATTGACCTCGGATGGGTGAAGAGTTTATTATGATCGGAGCTCACAATGAGTGTTTTAAGACACCTTCAGCAATTACTAATTAATTCCCTATGATATCACTCAAAGCAAGCCAGTTGTTTAGTTAAAGAACCTACATACATGGAATAAATTGTTCTTGGTGAATCCAATAAATGTTTTTACTTTTTAGTTAAGTTTTAACTCCTATGTAAACATTTGAAAAAGATCACATAATATTGCCTTGTTGCATACATGTACATGCATAGTCCTACCATAGAACTACCTTATCTGAAACTAAAAACTGCTCCCAATCAGAGAATCGCTATCAATCCGAGAACCGCCCGGTGAGATAGTCAGCTATGATGGCAACAGTGTCTCTATAATTAATCTTAATAATTTCTCTGGATAGGCTTGTTTTTAAATAGTGGCCCTACGAGGAGGGCTAATAATTATAGAGCAGGCCTTCTCACGCGCCACTTGTGGCGCATTGCATTAGTCCAAGTGGCGCGCGGAAGGACGCATGACAAAATTAAAAAGATTTTAAAAAAGAAGAAAAAAAAAGAAGAAAAAAGAAGACGAAATATATATCCTCAACTTCAACCAGATCGCAAAAAGCATGAAGAGACTTCAGCCACTAACTGCAGTGGGATAAGTCATGATTATTAGTAGCCTATTGGTTAACACTACATTTGCTACCATTGTTTGTACATTTTATCATCAACATCTCTTTATTTCTTGTACCATATTGCATGCAAATATAGCTCTCCTTAGCCTCTTAAAAGGGGATAAACCCATGAGCCCTAAGGCGGCCCCTGGACCCCATCCGTTGTTCGCTCCGCTCGCTGCGCATGCAGGGATAGTGGCGCTTTTAGATCACTAACATCTCAAAAGTGGTGTTTCACAAAATCTAATTGAGAAGGCCTGTTATAGAGGATAGTCCAGTCTGAGTTGACCTATCTAAAATGGATTCAGATTGATATAATCAACATTTTGATGTAAAACACACACTAATACAAAATCTCAAGTGACTCTTGCAGTAAGTGGCACCCAATATATAATTCTGGTTAGCCAATATGTTATAAATTTATAAACTTAATCACAGACCACATAGTCGACGTAAGAACAGCCAAAAATCTGTCGAATATTGAATTTTGTTTGCCGATGCCCAAGTACGATACCGTATTTCATTTTAAAGTAATAAGTGTCCCCAAACTGTTTAATTTAAATGAATGTGTTTACAAGTATTATCTTATCAATTTATATTTTCATTACAGTATTTGTAATACGCATGCGGCATGTACGTAAAACTCACATAAAAGCATCAAAACTGCTATGCTAATTACTGGTTATGGCATTTTCAGTAGAGTAATTATTATGAAACACAAATCGATACTAGGCGTCTTGACATAAACAAGATTTGAATGACGATTATACTCACAAGTTTTGAAAATTGAAGTCGCCTGCAGAAATTTAGATAGTTTAGGATCAAGTGAACTGAGTAACCAAGAAAATATATTGGTAGCTTCCCAGAAACTATTGTATCCGATCTCATTATCCTGTTTGATTAAACTTTCCATAAACTGTGTACAAGTTCCCTTCATTATATGGGTTCAATTAGGTTATAATTTCTTTCACTGTCAATTTGTAATTCATGTAATTTAGCATAAAAATTAAAAGCAAAATGCATTGTGGGAAGGAGCAGAACCAGAACTTGCCAATGTGCGAGTTGTTTTACTTTTGATTCATGTTTACCCAGTTAATTCCGGATCATGAATGGGGAACCATGTACAAAGTAATGGGAGTGCAAGTTTGATCAGAGAGACATACTATTGCGACCTGCCATAATGGGCTCTGGGAAGCTACCGATACACTTCTCTTGTAGCAAGCAGTTATAGTCCAAACCTCTGGCAAGTCAGTGGTAATGAATTTATAACTTAGATTAGAATTAACTCATCATACATTACATGCTAAAATCACTGTGAGATATAAGTGTGGAATGTGGATTCCTTTTTTGAAATTGACAAATTGTACACACAAAAAAAGAACAAACACCGCTATTCTTTATAGTATAGTAAATATATAACATTATGCAGCCGATGTGTGAAATAGCAGCAATCCTTGCACCTGGAATAACCAAATCTCTGGGCTATTATTATTGTAAAAAACAGTTTAGAGGCTGATGAGATATAACATTGTGAGATAGGCTTTTATGACGGGTATTCATAATATAAGTTAAAAGTTTAACAGGTTCGCCGTCGGACGAGTTTTAATCTGTCAAGCTTTCGTCAGGATTAGCTCTGACTTCTTCAGGACCAAATTATTATAATATTAAACAAAACATAGAGATTGCCACTTCTCTTGTTATCATCATTTGGGCTGCCCCTTGCCCGATGATTTGAGAGTAAGTGCCCTTTCCTACTTGTGAAAGAATTGGTGGCTCTGAAAAGAGCCGTTCAGATGGATTGCCGCTTTCACTGAACATGTAGGTTGCCCTTTTCTACTTGTGAAAGAATAGGTGGCTCTGAAAAGAGCCGTTCAGATGGATTGCCGCTTCCACTGAACACGTAGGTTGCCACTGGCCTACTATATATAATTTTTGTTCTAATAGAACCTCCAAAGGACTGCCCCTTGACCAATGGAAATAACGTAGAGACTGCCCCTTGTCTACTACAGACTACAAAAGTCTAATGCACAGTAGTGCGGTCACTGATCTGTAAAGATCGTTTGACGCTGTAACAAACTTGAGCAGGGTATATAATGGTTCATTGCGGACCTGGCTGAAAAAATAACAAGACTGTTATCGATTGGCGGGATTGATTGATACAGTAGGAAATAGAGAGCGCCACATGCGGCTGATATCTTTGCCGTCATTTCTATTGATATGATTCATTGATTCTGATTTCTAGAGCTTCACGAACAAGCCGCATACTAAGATTGGAAACCTGTGCAATGCTTTTGGATTGGTTCCAGAGTGGTTCATGACCTTCTTCACACGCATGTTCAGCTAGTGCCGAGCTATCTTTCTTGCCTTGTAATGTAGCTCTTTTGTGTTCAGACAATCTGACCTTTAAAGGCCTTTTGGTTTGACCAATATATTGTTCACCACAACTACATGGTATGCTATATACGCAAGGTGAACGACCCTTGGGCATAGGATCTTTAGGTTTGCTGACAATGTCTCTGAGTTTGGTCGATTTGGTGAAGTAAGTTTTAACACCAGCACGATTTAAGAGATATAAAATCCTCACAAAAATCACCTATATACGAGGGACATTCAATAAGTTCTACCCCCTACGTCTTAACTCTTTTTATGATCATTTAAGCCAGTCATATGAAATATTCAACAATTGAGCTTTGAATCTCAGCTACAAATTTTGAATCTCAGCTAAAATAAAAATTCATAGTACATGTAGATTAGATTGAGTAATGGATGTACTTATCTGGAGATGCAGTGAAAACCAAACGTCCACTTAGTGAGACGGAAATGGATAAGATGCAGCCAAATGTCTCATATAAGTGCTTTTCATTTGACCAATTCTAAGTGACAAAACCAAAATCTTCTGCCAGGTTGTAGGCTGGATAACTAGTTCATTTTTATTTATTTTCTAATGCAGATACCAGTTTGATTTACATGTACTAGCGTTACATATATAACATTATGTGTTTGTATTTTATTTCAGTGACTGACCCATGAACCATGGAGCTGCACATAATGCACATGTAGCCAATGATCGTATGACCTGGAGAGCAATAGTTGCGTGTGCAATGGCAACATAGCCGGAAAGCGTAGACGATGATGATGATTAATCTAAATTTGATTCTGCTTGCATGACAGTAACAAGGTAAGCTAGATTTCGACCGCCAAGTTTTTAATCTCCTGCATCAGCACTCAACTGAATGGTACAACCAGGATGACCTGGGCATTACACGTTTTTGCCCTGTGCCCTGGCGAGATCCCCCGACTTACACAGTTTGCTTGTGTGGTGGAAAGCCATTATCTTCTTTGATGGGGTAAGGTTCTCTCTCAGCTAGGACATCCCTTGTCTGGGTAGCTGGGGAGAAGGGTGTTTTTTGACGACTGTTTCTGAGTGTTATGCTATATTGCCGATCACACTCAGCGGGGATCGGCGTGTCACGTGAATATCCCCCATTCGCTAAACAATCCTTCAGTTTTTTACGCTGAATTGCCATGTCTTTTTCGTTGATGCTTCGAAGCTTGTCTCCAACTTTATTCAGCCGCTTCTGTAAGCTGGATGGCGCAGGGACTGATTTGTTCATTGATGTCAGTATTCGTTGCACACCAGCTGTAGCAATGCTAGCTTGGTAGAGACCTACCGCCAAGCTGCGATTGGGTTCGCCACTCTTTCTCCCTCTCCCCGTTGTTGGGATTTCTCGGTAAAGTTTTTTCTTTTTTGAGATGAAAGTGCATGTGTCACATTTCAAATTGAAAGCAATGCTGACCCCCCCCCCCCCCCCATTTCTCGACTAGGTCAGCTGCAGTTACCAGGCAACCTTTACATTCTGGGCTGGCATTGTGATGTTCGGCGATACAATCCTGCACAGCGTCCACACACATGGGTAAATGCACCTCGGTATAACCACTAATTTCACCTTTGCTCTCTTTTTCGTAATGCTAGTATTAGTCATAATCCTTATCTATAAAATAGTCATTACTTGGATTAAATGCATCGGAGGTCTGTCTTCAGTAGGCAACCATTAAAACAGTCTGTATGTGCAAGTCATCGTTTCTAAGTGCTATATTTTGGATTTGGCAATCATTTTTATTAAAATGGTAGTCATTATGTAATAGTAAGTGTATCTGAGTGCTATCCACAGTAGATAGCAACCATTAAAATAGTCATTGTGTAACAGTAAGTGTATCATAGTGCTATCGTCAGTAGATAGTAGCCATTAAAATGGCATTGTGTAAAAGTAAGTGTATCTGATTATTATCTTCAGTAGATAGCAGCCATTAAATATTCTTTTTGTAACAATAAATGTATCTGAGTGCTCTTCAGTAGATAGCAACCATTAAAATAGTCATTGTGTAACAGTAAATGTATTTGAGTGCTATCTTGTGTAGATAGCAACCATTAAACTAGTCATTGTTTAAAAGTAAGTGTTTCTGAGTGCTATCTTCAGTAGATAGCAACCATTAAAACACAGTCATTGTCTAACATTAAGTGTATATTAGTGCTATATTCAGTAGTTAGCAACCATTAAAATAGTCATTGTGTAAAAGTAAGTGTATCTGAGTGCTATCGTTAGTAGATAGCAACCATTAAACTATTCATTGTTTAAAAGTAAGTGTTTCTGAGTGCTATCTTCCGTAAATTGTCTAACATTAAGTGTATACTAGGGCTATATTCAGTAGATAGGAACCATTAAAATAGTCATTGTGTAAAAAAAGTGTATCTGAATGCTATCGTTAGTAGATAGCAACCATTAAAATAGTCATTGTGTACAAATAAGTGTATCTGAGTGCTATCTTGTGTAGATAGCAACCATTAAACTATTCATTGTTTAAATGTAAGTGTTTCTGAGTGCTGTCTTCAGTAGATAGCAAAAATTAAAACAGTAATTGTCTAACATTAAGTGTATATTAGTGCTATATTCTGTAAATATCAACCATTAAAATAGTCATTGTGTAAAAGTAAGTGTATCTGAGTGCTATCATTAGTAGATAGCAACCATTAAACTATTCATTGTTTAAAAGTAAGTGTTTCTGAGTGCTATCTTCCGTAGATAGCAAACATTAAAACAGTCATTGTCTAACATTAAGTGTATACTAGGGCTATATTCAGTAGATAGGAACCATTAAAATAGTCATTGTGTACAAAAAGTGTATCTGAATGCTATCATTAGTAGATAGCAACCATTAAAATAGTCATTGTGTAAAAATAAGTGTATCTGAGTGCTATCTTGTGTAGATAGCAACCATTAAACTATTCATTGTTTAAAAGTAAGTGTTTCTGAGTGCTATCTTCAGTAGATAGCAAACATTAAAACAGTCATTGTCTAACATTAAGTGTATATTAGTACTATATTCAGTAGATAGCAACCATTAAAATAGTCATTGTGTAAAAGTAAGTGTATCTGAGTGCTATCGTCAGTAGATAGCAACCATTAAAATAGTCATTGTGTAACCGTAAGTGCAAATGCAAAACAAAAATGGTACAAAGTGTGAATGAAGGAGAACCGTCATCACTTCAACACAACAAACAAAAGTGGTAGCGTTGAACTAATGAAAGATCCCCCACTCACAATCTGAACAAAGCCATAAATAATAACATATACATTAAGAACATGATACTGAATTCACAAACATTAATCAAAGACATCACTCTCAGATTTCATAATTAAAGTCTTTAACAATGTTTTGAATGAGTCCACAGATTCTGCAGTTTTTAAAACACTCCGGAAGCGAGGTGCAGCACATAGAAAAGAATGTGATCCCCAGGATTTTATAGCAACCATTATTAGTAAGTGTATTTGAATGCCATCTTCTGTAGATAGCAACCATTAATATATTGATTGTTTAACAGTGCTATTTCCAGTAGATAGCAACCATTAAAATAGTTAGTGTGTAACAGTAAGTGTTTAGGAGTGCAGCTATCATCAGTAGATAGCAACCATTAAAACAGTCATTGTCTTACAGTAAGTGTATCTTAGTGCTATCTTCAGTAGATAGCAACCATTAAAATATTAATTGTGTAACCGTAAGTGTATCTGAGTGCTACCATGTGTAGATAGCAACCATTAAACTATTCATTGTTTTATAGTAATGGTTTATGAGTGCTATCGTCAGTAGATAGCAAACATTAAAATTGTGTAACAGTAAGTGTATCAGAGTGCTATTTCCAGTAGATAGCAACCATTAAAACACAGTCAGTGTGTAACAGTAAGTGTATCTGAGTGCTCTCCTTAGTAGATAGCAACAATTAAAATAGTCATTGTGTAACAGTAAGCGTATCTGTGTGCTCTCCTTATTAGATAGCAACCATTAAAATAGTCATTGTGTAACAGTAATTGTATCTGAGTGCTATTGTCAGTAGATAGCAACCATTAAAGGAATACCGTTCTATTCATTACACCATGCATTATATGGTAGAAAATAATTATATAATGTACATGTATATTGACCATTTAATTGAACACAGAACTATAATGTTCAGTTCAACGAATTTAAACTGCACATCCCCAACCTGTGATTATTTGAAATTTGCGCCCGGTTGTCTGTGTCGAAAGTGCTGCGCTGATGGGATAGCCATACCCAATATTGTGATGTCATCATACCTAAAACCGCCTCATCAGCAAGAGGTCGCTGGACAGTATCACACAGAAATTCAATGCATAAATGGATAATATCAATACATGAAACAGAGATGCGGACACCTCGTAAGTCTTTTGTCATAGCTTTGCTGAATATGGCGACACCCATACATGTGATTGTTTTCTTTCTAAAGTGGTCTGTATAATAATAATAACATATCTGAGCGCTAAAGTTCCATGGCACTGATTTCCTTTTTAAATAGTCATTGTGTGGCAATAAGTGTATTTGAGTGCTATCTCCAGTAGATAGCAACTATTAAACATCATTATCTAACAGTGAGTGTATCCAAGTGCTATCTTCAGTATAGCAACTTGGGTTGCACAACAAGTTTTTTTCCTAGTCCACCAGTCGCCACATAATAGTCGCGATTAGTTTACTTCTAGAAGTCAGCAGCATTTCTGAGTGTTATCTTTAGCATAAATAGGCTTAATAGCAACCATTATAGCAGTCATTATGTAATAGTAAGTGTATCTGAGTGTGATATTCTATAATTAGCAACCATTACAATATTCATTGTTTAACAGTAAGTGTTTCTGAGTGCTACTTCCAGTAGATAGCAACCATTAAAATAGTTAGTGTGTAACAATAAGTGTATCGGAGTACTATCATCAGTAGATAGCAACCATTAAAACAGTCATTCTCTAACAGTAAGTGGTTATTAGTGCTATCTTCAGTAGATCTATAGCAACCATCAAAATATTCATTGTGTAACCGTAAGTGTATCTGAGTGCTATCTTGTGTATGTAACAGTGTCCTTTTCCCTTTCTTTTCCTCCCTCCCTCTCTTTCCCTCTTTTTATTTTTTATTTTTACCGGGGGGTGTGCATCCCCTCCGCCCCTCCCTGGATCCGTGCCTGAGCCTGGTATGTTAAAACCAAACTGATGGGATGGGAACGCAGACAAACAGCATCATAGACTACTTACTGGACTTTGACAAGACTAATATATTTGTCTAACTTTTAACTAAATGCTCGTCTACACTAACCAAATTGCTGTGATGTTCTGGCACGTTTGAAAACAAACACATATGTGCTCTTAGTGCATGTTTGGGTACTTTCTGCAAACCTGTGCAGTACCAATATTGTGACTCTAACAGGCCTATAATAAACACAGCATACAACATAATTATAATCAGATAAAAAACCCTGATGTTTTCAATGTAAAAAAACCCAGATTTTGATCAAATGATTCCAGAAAATTCATCAAATGTTGGATTTAAATGATATCATCCTAAGGGACTGTTCATAAATTCCTGGAGGTGTGAGGTACTAGACAAAAAACCAACAAGTCCCTAATTTTGATTGTGCATTATGCACAAGTTTTTTTTAATATTTCAGCTCCATGGACCATAATCAAGAGGAAATCAAACTGTGTTTTTGGGGGATTAAATTAAATTACCATATGTTTATGGGAAGATGCTTCTTAAAAGCCAAAATGTGCCTCAATCATGACAAAAAATAGTGTAAGATATCAAATTTGTGCTCGTGTTGGGGTCGGAAAAATCTTGTTGGTTCACAATTTTATTTCTTGCCCCCACCCCAATATGAAAAACATAGCTAGGCCACTGAAGATTGCTACAGTATTTCTTCTACCTTGTACATGTAGGGTTGTGTGTGTACTTTTGTGCAAAAAACTTGAGGACTGCTTCAGTTTGTTGATGTGATCTGACATGCGCAGAAAATGTATAGCCTTTTTGCCACAGTCTGGAATATGTGCTAAAAGACCTGAAAGTAAGACCAATTGTGTAAATGCCTATGATTTTTTATTATTATTATGATTATGCATACTGTCTATATAATGTGCATCATATAGGTACATTTGAGAGAATAAAAAATCGTTCAAATGTGGTTTTTTTTTACAGGAAACAAGGGCGATACGATAACATTTCAAAGCTCATCGGATGAAGTCTCTTCTGGTCGGTCATTTTTTGGTGAGAAAAAGTAATAATCTTAAAGTAAAATTCAGTATAATTTCAAAATGTAGTGGTAACAAATAGATAATTATTCTTGTACATATCCCAAATGGGCCTCTATTTAGTAGCATGCACAAAATGTTTAAAAATGTCAAAATAATTGAATTTCATTACCATATTTGGAATCACCATGAGAAATGCATTTATGTACAAACATACCTATTATTGATTCAGTAGTCCAAGCCTGTGCACCCTGCGACCTGTGGGCCGCATCCTGCCTCTAATCTGCGGCCCGCGAAGCAATCCCAAAATTCCCATTGATGCAGCCCGATTTAACCGGACCTCCCTAGGTTTACACAAATGTTGGATTTATTTAGTGGTGTTCTCCTTATAATTAGTAGGGTGACGCGCTGCATTTAGTAAATATAACTCATTGCATGTTGAAATCCCTGGTTAAAATGGCGTTTGCAGCAGCAACAGCGAATAAAAAGAGGAAATTGCACACATAGAAGCGAATATTCAATGAGCAATGGACTGAGGATTTTTCTTCCAAAGCTTCCCCTCCCCTTTTATTCCTCCTCCAGACATGTTTTGAAATGTTTGACAATCACTGCGGCCCGTGAATGGATCTCAAAATCACAATGAGGCCCGGGTGGTGGAAAAGGTTGCACATGCTTGCAGTAGTCCTTGAGATAGACCTTGAAAGTTGGAAAATGTTTATGAAAAAATATGGTTTTTATGGTAAAACCAAAATCTGTGTGGAAAGTGTTAAGGGATTTGGTCAGATCTAACCCTTGACCCGTATCCAAATCTAATCAGCTCAAATATCAGCTGTTTTGAATGTTATAGCCGACGAAGATTGTAAGCAATTTTTAAACAGTTTTAACAATGTTTCCATGCATATTTTCTTTTAATTTTGATGTGTTTTGTAAGTATGAAAACTGTGTAATTCTATGCTAGACAATTTTAATTAAAAGTAAACGATGATGTTTAATGAAACCCGCAGACAAACTCAGCACTTGACTAGAATCAAATTTGGCGGTGTTGCATAAGTATTTTGTGTTTAACATGTTTCTCATAGTACGAAAATAATGTCATGTATAAACATCTGATTAGGGGGATTATCATAAGAGTAATGAAGTTTATAGAAGCAAAACTTTGCCAAACTTTGAATCCATGAATTAAGCTTATGTTCTGTTATACTCTTTATTTTAATTTAATAAAAGCTTAAAAGCTTTTTTATTAACCAGGCTTACTGTTTTAGGCCTTTTGTCGCAAGGGGAAACCGGGAGTTTGTATAAAATACACAGAAATTGCAAATCAAATCAGTAACCCGAAAAGTTGGAAATACGGATATAGCCATGAAAAGCTGTAAAGTTGCACTAAATCTGGTGCAAATACAGAAAATTCCATGAAAATCTGTGAAGTTGCATTAAATCACTGTGAAAATACAGACAATTTCATGAAAATCTGTGAAATTGCATAGAAACCCATGAACACACAAAACCTTGCAACATGATGCCTTGTATTTTAACTTCTATGTGTGTATGTACTATTTTCAGAAATAACTTGCAATTCCTGACAACAATAATGCTTTCTCAGAGCATAACCCCAGTCGTAATGACTTCCGACCAGAGGTGAGTTACATTATAAATAAAGGCTGATAAAGGGTGCAAGTTAAAGCATGTAACACAACGTACAGTCAAACAAACACCTAGATATTCAATTAAACAAGAATGTCTTTTAAAAAGGATGAAAACTGTCCTGACAAGTATTTCTTTTAAAAGGATGCTAGCTGCACTGACAAAATGTACACATTGACAAGGCCAACTTATACCCCTATCACACATATTGCGATTAGGCCAATAATTGCACTCCGCTCAAAAAGTATTAAAATATGTATAACACGCAGTAGTGACAGCGCGGAAAACTGTCCGAAATTGTCAATTTTTAAATCAAGGTCACTAAAACCCTTTCACATTCTACTGTGATCAGGTCGGTGCTTAAATTACGCTGAAACAGTATCAAAACGTCAAGCCAAATGCATCAAGATCTCCATGAATCCCTCAGTGATGCAGTGAGAACTGGCTGGGATGTCTGCCCTTAAGCGCAGTGCACCGCGCTTGTTTTGTGCATGCACAAAACAAGCGCGGAAGTTCGGCGCCTTCAGAGCATTGTCCTCTCCTGTCATTCTATGTACATGTATGTTATTCACTTGTCAAACTCCATGAACAGACTGAGCATCCTTTAGACAAACACATGTCTGGATGATGGAGTCCAATCACTTGGATTATTAAGTTTAACAGGTTGGTATTGTACTTGGTGTTGATTTGAATAATATTGACCTGTTTTGACAAATTAAATGTTCTGACATTTCATTAATTAATAAATTAAATATTCATCTTACATGCAGGTAATTAAATTGCTTGCAAATTGTAGCTAAATTGACAAAACACACAATCAAATTTGTAGATAGCAACCATTAAAATATTCATTGTTTAATAGTAAGTGTTTTTGAGTGCTATCTTCAGTAGATAGCATCCATTAAAAATAGTCATTTTGTAACAGCAAGTGTATCTGAGTGCTATTTCCAGTAGATAGCAACTATTACAATAGCCAATATGTAACAGTAAGTGTATTGGAGGGCTATCATCAGTAGATACATGTAGCAACCATTAAAACAGTCATTTTCTAACAGTAAGTGTATCTGAGTGCTATCTTTAGTAGATAGCAACCATTAAAATAATCAATGTGTAACAATAAATGTACCTGAGTGCTATCATCAGTAGATAGCAACCATTACAATATTCATTATTTAACAGTGTTTCTGAGTGCTATTTCCAGTAGATAGCAACCATTAAATGTGTTAGTGTGTAACAGTAAGTGAATCGGAGTGCTATCATCAGTAGATAGCAACCATTAGAACAGTCATTTTCTAACAGAAAGTATATCTTAGTGATATCTTCAGTAGATAGCAACCATTAATATATTCATTGTGTAAACGTAAGTGTATCTGTAACCGTAAGTGTTCTGTAACCGTAAGTGTATCTTGTGTAGATAGCAACCATTAACCTATTCATTGTTTAATAGTAAGTGTTTCTGAGTGCGCTCTTCAGTAGATAGCATCCATTAAAATAGTCATTTTGTAACAGCAAGTGTATCTGAGTGCTATTTCTAGTAGATAGCAACCATTAAAATAGCAACCATTAAAATAGTCATTGTGTAACAGTAAGTATATATGAGTGCTCTCTTTAGTAGATAGCAACAATTAAAATAGTCAATGTGTAACAGTAAGTGTATTTGAGTGCTATCATCAGTAGATAGCAACCATTACACATCATTGTCTAACAGTGAGTCTACCCAAGTGGTTTACACATAATAGTCGCGATTAGTTGACTATTCTAAGTCAGCAGCATTTCTGAGTGCTATTTTTAGCATAGGCTTATAGCAACCATTATAGCAACCATTATAGCAGTCATTATGTTATGTAATAGTAAGTATATCTGAGTGCTATCCTCTTTAGATAGCAACCATTAACATATTCATTGGTTAACAGTAAGTGTTTCCGAGTGCTATTTCCAACCAGTAAAATAGTGAGTGTGTAATAGTATACATGTGTATAGGAGTGCTATCATCAGTAGATAGCAAACATTAAAATATTCATTGTGTATGTGTAACCATAAGTGTATCTGAGTGCTTTCTTTAATAGATAGCAACCATTAAATAGTCATTGTGTAACAGTAAGTGTATCTGATTGCTATAAATCGTCAGTAGATACAAGAGTTATTGTAAATTGAACATAACATGGGAACATTTTCTAAATTCCCCATAGAGAATGTACACAGCACCAGTGGCATACCCAGCTTTTGAAAACTGGGGGGGGGGGGGGGGGGGCACGTTCATAGTTGTACAGACGAAAGGCATGATTTACAGACTTTTTGTTATACAGACTCCCAAAAAATTGTAAAACATGCACACAATTGTTGCCGTCAGCAGCTGAAATCTTGATAAGTGTGGGGGAGGGGGGGGGGGGGGGGGGGTAGCGATAGGTTGTCCACAAAACCTGTCCAAAAAAAAGCATGGTCAAATACGCAAATCTACCCACGGAGGCTCGAGTTTACCGACAGGCTGGACCCCCTGGGTACACCACTGCACAGCACCACCACTACATGTACCACCGCCACCACCCCTGACTTTCGAAATATAATCAATCATATCTCAGCCAAATAGTTATAGAAATACCTGATTTATTCACACAGTGTAGCTACCTAAATAAGCTTTCAAATGACGCATAAACCATAGTTCTACCACATTTCGGTGTTGAGTTTATAGAGAGAGATGGATGATTCGTCACCAAAAAATGTAACCCCACCACCCTTTTTGGGTGGTGAGTACAAAACATATGGCCTTACCATACCAACCATTATAGCAGTCATTATGTAAAGTGTATCTGAGTGCTATCCGCAGTAGATAGCAACCATTAAAATAGTCTGTAGTGTAACAGAAACAGTAAGTGTATCTGAGTGCTATCATTGTCAGTAGATAGGCGGTTAACAACCAGTTGATCGCATGAGCGAAGTGTTTTTATTGCGGTCCGACAGCCAAACTTGCCGCCTGCTCGTTATAATAAATGCCACGGAAAGGTCATACTCATCTGTTTGCGAGTGGAAATTTTGTCAGCGCATGCTTTGTCAGAAATATTTGTTTTTAAACACAAATCCCTTCCTTGATAACTCTTCGTAAAGTTTCAAAATTATATTCTAAAATAATCAAAACTTGATTGTTGTATTTGATTGCATTTTCAAAATGAAATTATCATAATATATAAAGAAACTAAACAAATAAGTTTGCCATATATATCTTCGAACAAGCCTAATATAATTACGCCAGCTGATTAAAAATTTGACACATTTCAGCAGTTTTCAGCGCTCTTTTTTGCGTATTACATGTGGACCCTCTCCCGCTATTGCCAGTGTCCACTGCATCCTTAATCAGTTCTTATGTGTTTGCTTTGCGCTTTGATACTTTTTTCAACGCAACGCAATCGCAAGGCCTGATCGCCGTATGTGTGACAGCTCTATTACCCATATGCTTTGAGTCTATAAAGGCCCGTAATACATGCACTAAAGCGATGAAAATGAGGTGGGGGGGGGGGCAAATTAAATTTTGAGAGCGACTATTATTTTATATATATATATATTTTGGTTAATTTTCAGTATTTCACAAATGTTAACAAATTCAACAATTTCCAACAACAAAAAGAAAAATTGGGATATTTAAAAAAAAATGGGTCGGTCAGGCCTTTATAACAGTTTTTTTTTAAATTTTGGCCCAAGCTCATAATCTACTAAAACTGATGAATTAAAGTAACTCCAAAAAGTTATTGCCACTTTCTTTATCTGCCCGCCCTACTCAACCCCCAGTCAAATACTTTAAAAGTTGATTTATTTTTGCGCTACATTTATTTTCACACTTTTGGCGCTCGAATAGCTACTGCAAAAATAATAACACACAAATAAATTTCTTTTGTGTATAGGTCTATATGATGAAGCTACAAATTGTGAATTTAAAAACATGCAAACCAGTTCAAAATCAGCAAATTAATCGTGCGAAAATTACCACTTTTACAGTAGATTAGACTAAAAACATTCTCTACAAACAATTATTGGTAGAGATTATCACTTTTAATTCTATACTGCAGACAAAGGGCATTTTCACTGAAAGATTATTTGGTATAAAGTTGACTTTTTGTTAATGTTGATGTTGATGTTAATGTTAATGTTAATGTTAATGTTAATGTTAATGTTAATGTTAATGTTAATGTTAATGTTAATGTTAATGTTAATGTTAATGTTAATGTTAATGTTAATGTTAATGTTAATGTTAATGTTAATGTTAATGTTAATGTTAATGTTAATGTTAATGTTAATGTTAATGTTAATGTTAATGTTAATGTTAATGTTAATGTTAATGTTAATGTTAATTCTGCTGTTAATTCTTAGGTAGATAGCAGGTATCCATACAAGCTGATTTCCGTTCACAAAATAGCATAACAATGGGAGTTCACATTGCATAAAAATGCTTACCCTTAGGGTGGATTCAGGTTGAAAACTATGCCCCTATACTCTGAAATCGACCATTTTGGATATTTGGATACCTTACAATAGGCCCACGTTGTCTAAACAAGTAAATCTGTAAGCAAGTAAAAACAACAATCAAGTAGAAATGAAAAGTTATTGCACTCATATTGCATTTTTCGGCAGTCTATAATGATGTTCCTAATTGTGCTATCTTCAGTAGATAGCATATTTAAACCAAAATAACCAAAATGATCAACCAACACTGATTTGAAAAACAGAATGATTTATCATGTTTATAAATATGCATAGAGACCTGACCCATATTCTTCTCTCATTTTTTCTTTTCAGTCAGATCATTGATGTTAAACAACTCTGCTTAGCATGATATTCAAAAGAACAAACCAGTTTAGCCTTTAAAGCTGTTTAGTGTAGCAGGAGTAGATATGCCATTGATCAACATGAATTATGTGCCTGATCTGTTCACTGCTTTGATCAACAGGCGCAAAATCATGCCAGAGTAACACCATTGATTTCTCACAATCAACAACCACGTCCGCATCTGCAGGTTCGATCTACATTTGAGTCCCAGTCAATGAGTGACTGGGAGAGCGTGTGTGGTCTAGTGGGTAGATCACAGGTTTCACGATTCAAAGATTGTGAGTTCAAGCCCCGCTACGGCCAACATGTTTGTATCCTTGGGCAAGGTGCTTAGTCTCAATTGCCTCGTGGTTCAGAAGTCACGTAGAAATGGTGGTCTCGTGTATCGGAAGAGCAACATCCGAGCTTGTTAAAAGGGCACAGACTCCTTCGTAAAGAGTAGGGGTTCATTCCGGTCTGTGTCTGTACAGCATATTCCTAGGTTTCAGGAACGTTTGTAACAGTACACTGAAGTTGGTGAAATGTGTCCGAATGGATACCCTACCGACATAACCGATACTGATACTGATACTGATGAATGAGTAATATGCCACTAGGGGTTCACTAAGAATAGATGAGTTGCTGAAGTGATTGTTAGTGCTTAGGGGTATAGGATTAATTCAATACAGAGTGAGTTAAAATTATTCAGGTCCCGTTTTCAAAATTACTTTAGTTAAAATAGTGTCTATAATAGTAAACTGAATATAAAGTGTAAACACTTTTTCATGTTTGGTGAATGAATTTTTCATAACAATTACACAATTGCATATACAAATTACAACATATTAACAAAAACAGCATGAGTTCCAAAGATTGGTTTAAATTGCAGTATTATTTATGCACAAATTTTACATAAATATTGTCATATTTCATCTTTGATATGTATAATAATATTGCTTGTCTAGATATAAACATTTTCAAAGTATGTAATGTCAAAACATTACAATGATTGCCTAGTTTATTCAAATTAGTAACATATACAGTCTATTTAAGTTTCACAGTTATTGGTAATACCAACATGCCATGCATTGTTTCATCTAAAAATTGCATGTGTTAATTGAACTTTCATTCCGTGGAATAAGTTAGATTTCATTACTTTCAGAGAAATGCACATCTCTAACCGATTGGTACAGTCCAAAATAAAAAAATAGGTTAGTGTTAACAATAAGTAGTTGATAACTTAAAAATAAATGGTTCACTTTCTGTTTTCAAATGAAATCGGGACCTGCTTAGTTTCACTCATCTGTACACATTTATTTTAAACATGACGCTGTAGATAGAAACAATTCATTTTTTAAGTTGTTTTTCATGCTCTATGTACCATTATGGAAGTGGTACCATTAAGGTCCATTACTTTTGTCTAAAAAGTGATATGCTTTTATTTTGTTGTTTATCTTTTAATAATTTTTATTTATGTTGCCTTAATTCAACATATTCTAATGTAGCACACTTTTTAATCATCTGAGTTGCGCCTAATCACCACGCTGGCTTATAGGCACAAGCAGAGTATACATACGAGTGCATAAATGATGCGCCTATTAAGTTACGTCACGAGGAAGCCAAATAGGGTATAGTGGCATCTCTAAAACAGCCACATCATGACAATGAGTTATTTCCATCCTGTAACATGACACAATTTTCAAATTCATTTTTTCTTTTTAAATGAAAGCCAAACATGTGGGGCGCCGTATTCTCGTACTAAACACGGTTTTAACTTAAAACCATGTTTAACTAAACGCGTGTCCAACTTAAACGCGAGTTTATCCTTTAAACGACGTGTTTAACAAAACGCAATTTTAAACTCTGCAAGTCTTGTTCCCAGAGTGGTCCTGCGTTGATTGTATAGAGACATTTATTTCATTGTGGCCCTAATGGGTTACAATAGATATTGACCGAATGCCTTAAATACATGGTACTTTTAAAGACTACACGATCCGCAGGTCAGCTTGCACCGGGCACGGTTGAGTGATTATTCAAGGCATACAGTCGGTGCGCGAGTTTAGTTAAACGCGCACTAAACTACCCCGTACCCATGTTTAAAGTTCAACACATTTTGACGAGTTAAGACGCATGTTTAAGTAAAACAAATATACGAGAATTGCGTTTAGTTAAACGCTGTGTCTAAAGTCAAAGTTAGACGCGTGTTTAGCTTAAAACCGTATTTAACTACACGAGTACGGCCCACGTATTTAGCAGTATTATTGGTCTAGAAGATGGAATTATGAAATATTTGTGGCACTTGTGCAAAAAAGTGCCAATTTTTTTTTTACTCGTCCTGTATATGCAAACATATAAGGCATAAAAACGAATAAAAACTGCCATCTCAACATGCAACTTTTTTGTGGCAATGGAAAGTCCCGGTTTCAATAAGTTTTAATTAAACAATGCACTTGCGTAAATTTGAGCTCCAATAACCATTACGGCATTGATGCCGGGACTTTCGATCACCGCAAATTTTAAAAATGGCATGTTGAGAGATATGGCAGAATTTTATGATAAGTTTGATGTTTTGCTAACTATATAAATACGCAGCGATGGAAATACCCACATGACTTTCCACCCGGGGTTGATTAGAAACTACAAACTTTGTGGACTTCATATATTTCTAACCCAACTTTTACAAAAGAAAATAAATCAGTTGAAAAAGTGGTCCAAGTGGGAATCGAACTATGGACCTCTGCATTGTAAGGCATACACTCACTAGACTAGCGAGGGGTGAACTGGCTAATACATGATTTTAATCGCTCTTATTTATAAGGGGATTAAAACCATGTCTTGGCCAGTTCACCCCTCGCTAGTCAAGTGGTTGAGTTATATATGCCTTTCAATGCAGATAGGACCATGGTTCGATTCCCACTAGGACCACTTTTATCAACTGATTTATTTCCTTTTGTAAAAGTTAAGAGTTAGAAATATTCTAAGTCTTCATGTGTGTAGTTCCTACCTAATAAACCCCGGGTGGAAAGTCGTTTGGGTATTTCTATCGCTGCATATAAATATGTGATTTGGGCATGATAATCATTTCAGTAACATATAATGCACAATGTTGTCTTTGATGGACACTTTCTTTATTGATATGGCATCATATGATGCATTTATAACTTATCAGTGATTGTTGTACAAATAATTTCACTTAATAAACAACAATTTAGTTTTAATTATTTTTCCATTTTTAATCACAGTATAGACCTACGTGACAATGAAGTATAAATGAAACTATGGGCAGGCGTTTCTGTGTGTAATCAATCTTTATTCAAGCAATCACTGACATAAATGATACAATGCGAGAAAAAAAGAAGGTAGATTAAAGCCCAGGACAAAAATTGGAACCACACAGTGGTCCAGGTTTAACGCAGGGCTGAACAACAAACAAAAATACATCAAATAACCACAAAAATCAATGTCCAACCGGAACCAGGAGATACACAGAAATAGAGCGAACCCAGCAAAGTGGAACTATGTGCAGGGACAGAGAATCACACCTTGAGGTGGGGTTGATCATCGCTTCCCCAGGCTGGCTCTTGCCTCGCATTCCAAATAGTGTAGCTGCACAATCTAAGTGCGGATAGGTGCGCTAGAAATTGGCAGCACCCTAGTTGATGCGACCTGATTCTGATGTTTCACCAGCAGCGAAATTACAGCGCTTTGATCACTTTATATTATTACAAGGGCCAACTGCTGAGTTCCTTCATGAATTGCTTTGATGGTTTGGCTTTGACAAAGGTGAATATTGCTTTGATATTATTAATATTATCTGGTGTGATTAGACCACTAGATCCAATTTCAAAACATGTGAGGTCACAGGTAAAGCCATTATCAGAAATAAAAGAAAAATAAATCGGACAATGATGTTCTTTGCAGTGTACATAATAGTTCAGCAGGAATTGCACAGGCTCCATTACGCATTTTGTTAGATTTATTTTATTCAAACAACAACAAATGTCCCTTTATAAAATCGGTGAATCCAGCGAGCTGTTTACCAACTTCATGCTTTAAATTAATTGCGTTCTTAGCTCACACCCCCCAACGCTGCGTTATACGCACACCGCATACTTTGTGTAGGGCTCGCTATAAAGGAGACCTTGGAACCCAGCGGGCACTGACGTTGACACACTTTGCATTTTCGATGTAAATTTGGTTGTGGATTATCAAGTAATTTCTACGAAAATGCTAATTGTGTCGATGTCGGTGACCATTAGGAATTATTGTATGTGAACCACACTGTTTTCATTATAAAATGTCAAATGGTTAATGATTTTATAATATCTGTAGCAGAAACAATTATTGGAATATTGTCATGAGATATAAGTGTGTTAGTGTCATAGACCTGACGGGGAAGTCCTCTTTTGGTCTATACACTAGCGCCTTCGACATTTGATCGGAAGGTCTCGGGTTCAATTCCAGGCAGGTGCTCCGATATGTTGCTGATATATCTCGTGAATTATATATGTTTAGGGCGGTACATGACAAAAACTAGTGGCAACAGTGGCCCCTGGTGTTTCTTTTAAGACACCAGGGCAGGCCCACCCATTGTGGAGTGTATTTAGTAGTGAATTTAAGTTGTATTTACGGCACGAGGACGTGCCTTGTTTAGGGGGGTATTGTCATGAGATATAAGTGTGTTAGTGTCATAGACCTGACGGGAAAGTCATATTTTGGTCTATACACTAGCGCGAGGGGCGGATCCAGGATTTGTCAATAGAGGGGGGCATAGCGGGGGTCAAAGGGACGGCTTTTGTACACGTTTTTGCCCTGTCAAAAATAAGGGGGCCCCACCCCTAAATCCGCCCCTGAGCGCGTTCGACATTTGATCGGAAGGTCCCGGGTTCAATTCCCGGCTGGTGCTCCGAAATGTTGCTGGTATATCTCATGAATTATATATGTCTAGGGCGGTATGTAACAATATTATGCCAAGAAAAAAACAAAGATCTGTCACACATACCTGCACGTATGAGGAATCACTTTTGCCGCATAACTACAGGGTGTATCCAAAAAATTAGGACTCTGTTTCATGACGGTGTAATTCTTATTATAATCATTGGACCATGACCAATTTAGTCTCAATGTAAAGCCCAATTAATTATTATGATATCCTGAAAATATAAGATCAATCCGATGCAAAATAAGAAAACTAGCGTACTTTGCGTAAACCATGTCATTTACTGGTTTTGGTACACCCTGTATAGCCAAAATGTGGGCTTTTTTTAGTTGCCCAAGTACTTTTCTTTAATTGGCTCTGAAAGAGGAGGGTGAAGTGGTCCAAGCAATAAGCATACCTATTTTTTATTTAAAATAAAAGATGCAGCATATCTATTTTCCAAAATATATGCGCGACAGACCTTCTATTTTCATGTGAGACAGACCTGTTTTTTGTTTGTTGCCGTAAGCAATTTATTTTAACCATGATTACCAAATAATTATCAATGTATTTATGAATTGTATTGAGGTATGAAATACAAATAAAAAAAAATTGAATGACAAAATCTGTGAGATGTGTAATTATGATTGTGTGTTGAATCAGTTATATTTGTTTTCACTATTTTGATGTAAATAATCCTTAGTGTACTCAATTTCTCCTGTTTACAACATGGTTATGCAATCAAATGAAATTATCAAAGTTCTGGATGGTTTTCTAATCATGCTTTTAATAAGTTTCATCTAAAACGCACACTGTGTATCCCTATTAAAAAAGGAATACCCAGGAAATTCAAAATACAAGAAGAAACCTGGTAATGCCCAAGTATACCCAGGAGTTTTTATCCGTCAATCAATTTGAGCTCCATACTAACTTATTGGGGTAACTTGGGTTTTCCTGGTGTAATTGAATTATAATTCAAGGAGTGTACTTGAATAACACAATAGGCAGTAATTGAATGTATTGACTATTTTTATGGACACAGTGTATGCTCCCAAACAAGCAAGTAGTACACTACACAATTTATGCATGAATAGTAAAGTTGGATGGGCAACCAATGAGCATCACCGATGAAAACATGTAAAATATAGTCAGATTTGAGACCCTATTTTTTAAATGTGGTTCAATTTTAGTTCTGTCACCCTATCTTTGACAGATAACAATCCAAGTTTAATAGTTGTTCTTGACCAACATGGGATTGTGGACCCTAATCCAGAATGATCCATAGGCCTATCGCCTTGATTTGCATATACCATATAGTTTTGAGCCATTTCTAAAAATATATTGTAGGATGAGTGATGAAAACCATGCAGAACGTACAGGCGTCATAGTTGCACAAACAAAATAAGTGCAAAGCAAGGATATATATTAAGGGGATATTTGCTATCATGTTCATTCACTTCATTTTTGGTTTTAAAACAGATAAACTATTTTTTTTAAAACACATGAAGATATGTTAGGCCAAATAAAGAAGAAAAAAACATGTTTCACGTCTGGGGTTTTGGGAAAATAGGAGCTTTTTATTTGAAAACACCTAAATTCCACTATTTAACAGCGTTTTAGCCCATACTTGGCATACAGAAGGTATCTGCAAAAAAGAGGAGGCCCTTTTTATGTTGTTATAGAGAGCTAGACCCCTCAAGTGATCATAGAACTCACAAATGCTTCTGATATCATTTGCATAGCTGGTTATTATTTAAACTGCTGAAACATTTTGTTTTAAAAGTTAATAACTGAAAGTTTGTGTAATAAAAAGAAAATTGGAAAATCTTCAAAAAGGAAGCGGGAGGGGATGAAAAAAACCCTGCTGATGTTCTACCAGGTTGACAATACCCAGTGTAGTGTAAATATGTGTGAATGGTATCAGGGAGCAAGGAGCCAAATTTGTATCAATAGAGGCAACTGACACCGATCAATCATAGTCCTACTTTCTTGATTGATCTTCTGATTTGACCATGGAATTAATAGAGAGAGATCAGGGGATGTCCTTGTCTAGTAATACGGGGATGTGCAGTTATGGGTTACTTTTTGCAACAACAAAAATCCCTAAACACTGGCCCCACTTTTCAGATCTTAGCTTTAAACATGAGTTACTATCTTCTTCAGGGTAATATATCACCTTTAATATCGCTAAAGTGAAAATTCCAGATGCAAAATCCCACACTAAACTAATTTTAAAAAATTTGGTTTTTAATCCAAAGTCCTCGCTGATTGATGGTGGTACAAATTAATCATCAATTCGAGACCCCCTTCTGACTAACTTTTAAACTGGGAATTTCCTCACTTTCATCGAGTGAACGCAAAACAAACTACCATGTAAGCAATAAAAGAAGGATCACAACTTTAGGCTACGATGCTTCAACTTTCGGGTACAGAAAACAGGGAACCTTAAACATGGGTTGTGTTTTGAAAGGAAGTCCCTAATAATGGGTACCATTTTCTGCCAAAATGACCCTTAAAAAGGGTATGGTTTGGGATGCTTAAGCCACCCAACCCCCACTCCAATCCAAACAAAATTTGACTACATCCCCCCACCTCCATTATTTCTATGATCCATATCAAATTATGACTACGTTTTCAAGTGTTCTAGAATAGCAAGCACATCAGATCGTACTTAATATTTTATGAAATAATATTGCGACTCTTAGGCCTCTTTGTATTATTATTATTTTCAGGGTTGTTTCAACAAGCTCAAGACCAATTATTTCAAGACCCAACACATCTCAAGATCCCACTCAGCTAATTCAATGCATGCAAGACCCGATACCATTTCAGCTAGGACCCAGCCCAGAACCCATTCACTGGATCAAGCATTCAACCCTCCAAGCTTCTTGTGACACTCTTCTCCAGCTCAAGACTCACTTGGTTCAAGACCCTGTTCAGCTTAGAACCCAGCTGTATTCTCTATGTATTCAGAGGTGTAACACATGATCGTTCAAGGCTTTTGAATACCCCCTTCCCCTATTTGGCGGCGTTTCACAAACACATTTGCTAATTTGACCCCTTATTCGCACAAAATTGCCGACATTTGGTCTGAAAATAACTTTATTTCATTAGTTTGAGGACACTTTCTGAAAAGTCGCTTTTTTGCGTAAAAACAAGGAAACATGTGTGGTTCAAAATACTCCTTTCCCTATACCTGAGACAATTTGATAAATTACACCACAATCACTCTAATTTGATTGTTTTTTCGAGAAAACCCCCCCCCCCCCCCCCCCCCTAGTATTTTGAAATCACATAACCTAAAAAAACACCTCTATTTTTTTGAATTGCCAAAATATTCTTATGTTTTTTTTAAAATCGCGTACATAGATTAAAAAAACATCCCTTATGTGAAATTGGGGACATAAAATATTGCGGAATGTCTGCGGACATGGTACAAAAAACTCCCCTTTTCCACAATTTTTGGAAAGATCATGCATACCCAAAATCAATGTTGACTGAAATCACTGGGCTAAAAACCTTGTTCAGTTCAAGATCTTATGGCAATGTTGTTATGTTGCAGAAATAAAATGCAACACCAGCATATTGTTAATTTTAGCCCCAACCCTATTCCCACGATCAACTGAACTATTCCATGATCGATTGAACAATCGTTTTTGAGTTTCGTTACAGAGATTAAAAAAAGGGATGTGGTAACTTTTCAATTATTAATGAATAATATCTTTTATTTTCTTGAAACAAGCAACCAATTACAACCCCTATCGAGGACTCAGGATTAAAATAAACTTTAATTTGCTACTTTCTGTCTTTAATCATATCGGCTATAATGTTATATAGTATTATCAATTTGATTCCCAAGTAGAAATGAATGTTTATATATCATCTTAGCTGATATGATTAAAGACAAAAAGTAGCAAATTAAAGTTTATTGAAAATCATATTAACGGTGTAAATCCTAAGTGAACATAAAATAACTAGATATTTTGCAATTCTCAATTTTGGAAGTGGGCAAAAACAGGAAATTCTAAATCATTTGTGAAGGGCCTTATATAGTGAAAAGAAAAACTACCAAGAAGAAAGAGCACCGAAACACTTTTTCAAAAGAAAAATCCGTTATCATTTATTTGTATAACACAATATCTTCAATGTAGGCTATAATATGAATGCCACATGGGCTACATAAAACACACCTTGTTTTATGGGCAAACCGTTTCATTTTAGCATGTTATTTTAATCCGTCATCAGAAAGAAGCGACAACAAACCCAAACTTTTGAAAAAACCATATTTTACCTTCAACTTTCCTTCATAATTAAACATACCTATATCTTTGTTGGTAGTTGTCATGTTTCAAATTTTGAACAAAAGTTTGCATGAGAAGTATAAGCATGAGAAGTTTTCTGATCATTGTGGTAAATATCTTTAACTAGATGAAAGATTACAACAAGCACCAATGTGCTCTTTCAATTTAGAATTTGATATGTCATTTGTACTTTATTTGGTTTATACAGGGTGTATCAAAAACAAAATAGGACTGTTTCATGGTGGTCGTCTACTTTTTCAAAACCACTGAACCTTGACCAATTCACCGTCAGTGAAAAGCCCAATTAATAATGATAATATTCTGAAAATCTGAGATGAATCCAAAAATAAAATAAGATCGCTAGCGTAATTTGCATAAACCATGTCATTTACAGTCTGTACAATGGGATTAACACATACAAACAAGAAAATGTCATGGTTTACATTTCAATACTTTGCATTCATAAATGTGGTAAATCATCTATCAATAACAATAGCAAAGATTAGTTTGGTATTCCTCGTAATTCTGTCACAAATCATTAATAGCTTCATAATCCACAAATTTGATGCATAAATATTTATATGCACAATGTTCAATGTCGCTAAGTGTTCTCATGAAAAGCCTCTGCATGTAGGAGAGTTGTGGTAGGAAAGCACCAATCATGTCAATAGTGTTTACATAGAAGGACATTTAGAATTAGAACCTCAACTTCAATTTCTGTCATAAGCATGACACACCTAGCTATACTGTGTGAATTACCATTGTACATACAAGATGTGATGGATTTTTCTTATCTTTTCAGGATTTTAACTTTATTATTTGTTCTTAATAATGTAATCAAATTCCTCATGGTTCAATGGTTTAAAAAAAAACTAATTCCATGCTGAAAGAGTCCTACTTTTTATACACCCTGTATATTATACAATTGGACAATATTTACTGCGCGCAATCTGTGAGGTCCCCGGTGAGGTCATTGCAAAATTGGAGATGTTTATTTAGGCAGAGAGGTTTTGAGGAAGCGTCGGCTCATATTAATGATAAATAAAAAAATGGACTGCAAAACAGACAGTGTACAGTTACTGTTGTCATTCATTAAAGTGTGTTGAAATACAATGTAACTGTAATGTCCGACTATACTATACAATTGCATTTTCAAACAGAGAAATTCCTCTTGAATTTCGTTTGGAGCAAAAAATAAATTATCAACAAAAGATCACATATATTTATGAATGTTGTCAGTCATCCAGGTAGTGAAAATCAATCAAAAATGTTTATAATCTAGTCAACTGGACTTACTTTTATTGTTTGGCAACAGTTTCACATCCTATCCCGGATGTATCGTCAGGCCGACTGATGTTCTACCGTTTGGACTCCTTGACCCCGTCACGGGTCAAGCAAAGCCACTAGAACATCAGTCGGCCTGATGATACATCTGGGATAGGATGTGAAACTGTCGCCAAACAATAAAAGTATAAGTCCAGTTGACTAGATTATAAACATTTTTGATTAAAAGATCACATAGCACAAATATTTGAATTATATACAAGGTACATCTTTATAAATTGTAGGTCTAAATCTAAAAACTGGTTGCATAGTTAGTAGTGCACACTTGACGATTCAAGTATAAAAAAAATAATACAATGAATTGTATTCTTTTGTATAGTTACAATACATCCTTTATCGCTTACAAGTATGTATGTCCCATATGGCAAACCTGAGAAAAAACAATCGCCTGTTGCCATTGATGTACATAAGTATAGCCTACAAATTGACATGACGACAAATTATACCCCATATTATATTAAGTTATAGAATAAAAGATGTAAATCAGTGGCATAACATCCAGGAGTGGGAAAGTCTTCCCCATGCACGCCTAACAGTCGAAAATGCAGTACTTCTCAAAAACAAAATTAAGCGCCCAGGTTCACTCATCGAACCCAAAATATTAACCGCCCTGGTTTACTCATCTAGCGGGTCCCGCGTGAAGCGCGGGTGTCTGCTAGTAATAACAAATGGCAATTGAAATAATTATATGGGAGAATTTCAGCACACAATTAAATTGGTTAACATGTATTCATAAGAAAAACATTGTTCACTTTTTCCTCCATAAATGAGATTTTGAAATTAGTGTACCGTAAAACGGGGTGAATAGTGACATGGGGGTGAATAGGGACAAAAATTGGAAAAGTTTTTTAAATGTCACCTGGCTAGTTTGTGTACCGTAAAACGGGGTGTAAAGGGGCATAGGGCCCCATTTTGACAAATTTATGAACATGTTGTTTTGTACAGAAGAGTAAACTGTTAGTCGACAAAAAACACACCCTGTTTTACGGGTGGACGCACCTGTCAGGTTAGGCCGGGTGGGGTTTTTGTACCTAAAATGTCACCAAAATCTTCAAAAAATCTGGGGAATTTTTAAAAATTGTGAAAATGTACTTTCTACATATTTCTTCGTCCAAAAACGGCCAATTTGACATGATTTAAGCACACATTTCTATTTTTTTTTTTTAAATACGTAATTTGAGAATTTATACATGTAGTCCCCGTCATAATTCATTGTAAAAAAATCAAGCTTTGTCACAGAGCTTATTTTGTTCGCGGAACTGCATAAACATGCATGCAATGCGCAAATATGTAGGGGTGCACTACAGCATGTCCCAAAAAACTTACTAACTTTGATCTGTGTTTAAAAGTCTGCGAGCTTATAACGAAATAAGTAGGAACCATGGATAGTTTATATTTAAGGATACTAAACAATATACCTGACCTGAATTGGGTAAATTCAGAGACCAATCCTGTGCAAACTTTTTGAAATACAAAGATTTGAATAGAGCATGGTCAGAACCCATTTGTCCCGATTTAAGGAATAAACCATCCGTGCGTTGCATGAAACTGTGCGCTATGTGCAGTATTCCCGGCAAGGGGATTTATTCTCCGAAAGAACTTAACAATAACTCTGACTTTAACAAAGAACATTTTATTTTAATGTTTATGTAAATAATGAACTTGTATCAACTATCATTGCAATATGACCAAGATAATTTTGTTTACTGCCCAATTCTTTGTAAAGAATGAATGCAAAGGCAAAACTATGATAAAGTCACAACAATGCGCAATTGCAACACATCGGGAGGTTCCTTGAAAAGTGGGACAAATGGGTTTTGACCATGCTCTATTAAAATCTCTTTATAGGTTTATATTGCATAGATCACAGAGTTTAACCACCAATTAAGGTCAGGTATATTTTGTTTGATATCCCTAAAATGAACTACCCATGTTTCCTACTTTTTTAGTTATAAGCTCGCATATCTTTGAACCCCGTTTTTTGGGACACGCTGTATAGCAATTATCAAAACAAACAAAAATTGTACTGAAATTGAATCTCCAATAATTACCTTTTAAAATAAAACCAAAATGAGGTCTGTGTGATAATTAATCAACAAAAAAGATGCATTTTAAGAAAAATCATATGAGGGAAAAATGTAATAAATCCACCTTTTCAGGTGCACATAAAGCTATATTAAAAAAATCTTTTGCCTCAAAGCTCTTTCTCAAAGCAGTTTTTTAAAACCTAATGCGGAATACGTTTTTTTAAGTTGTTTATTTATTTTTTAATATAAAATATCGAAATCCTTGTAAAAGTGACACTTTGTATTTAAAATGATGTGATCAATGAAAAGCTAAAAAATCGGCGAAACTTTTTTTTAACGCACACTCATTAACTAACATGCGCCGGAGCTTTGAGACATACTTTTTTTTAATATAGCCTTACATGATCATATTGATTTGATTTGATTTGATTTGATATAATTTGAGTCCTACGACCCTGGATAACCCAATAAGCTTATTAGCTTATTTCCATTGGGGTCCGTTAGATGTGTGAACAGATACAGACCGGGATGATCCCCTACTCTTTACGAAAGAGTCTGTAACCTTTTAACATGCTCGGGTATTGCTCTTCCGATGCACGGGACCACCATTTATACGTGACTTCCGAACCACTGTTTTTTGCTGCCATTAGGAAATCGTCAGAATAATTTCGCTTCATTTACCAGGCTACCGACGGCGCACACAGTATCAGCACTTAGATTGTAATATTATGTTGAATAAATGATATTTTTCACTCATATGTGGACTGTGCCACCAGCACAGCTGTGGGCCTCTGAAGAGACTGGCAGAGACACCTCTGCAACATGTACAGCATCTGATTGGCTTGCCATCTCAAGTTGACTAGATAGCAAGGACTCCTCTGCTGGCAAGAACTCCTCTACTGTCAAGAACTCCTCTGTCTGCTTTGCATGTTGTCCTCTTGCCATCATAGGGGAGCCGGACGATGTGCGTCTTTTCTTACTGGGATTCATATCCCTGCACAGCTCCTCTATGACGGCACGAATGTACGCGCAGGGGTTAACCTTGAACTCAGGTCCCTTCTTCTCATGCCTCCCGACAAAATTGGGAAACAGTTTGATGATGACGTCTGTTGGTAAAATGACATAGAAATTTTAAGTATTACAAACTTTGACACAATTGAAGATATCTAGTCTAGTACACTGTCCAGGCTCATGGGAGAAGTTGAAAAGATGTATAGTCTTCTCAACATATAATTTCTCAATGATTAAGTAATGTAATGCATGTATCAAACACGAAATGAGGGTTGTGTGACAGGGGTCAATATGGTGCTATCAAGGGCAGATAGCAATACACAACAAGTCCTAGCCCAGACAGATGCTACTAGTGGTAGATATGGTGCTATCAGGGGCAGATAGCAATACACAACAAATCCTAGCCCAGACAGGTGCTATTAGTGGTAGATATGGTGCTATCAGGAGCAGATAGCATTACACAACAAGTCCTAGCCCAGACAGATGCTATTTGTGGTAGATATGGAGATATCAGTGGTAGATATGGAGCTATCAGGGGTAGATAACAATACACAACAAGTCCTAGCTCAGACAGGTGCTATTAGTGGTAGATATGGTGCTATCAGGAGCAGATAGCAATACACAACAAGTCCTAGCTCAGACAGGTGCTATTAGTGGTAGATATGGTGCTATCAGGGGTAGATAGCAATACACAACAAGTCCTAGCCCAGACAGGTGCTATTAGTGGTAGATATGGTGCTATCAGGGGTAGATAGCAATATACAATGTCAAGTTCTAGCCCAGACAGGTGCTACTAGTGGTAGATATGGTGCTATCAGGGGCAGATAGCAATACACAACAAATCCTAGCCCAGACAGGTGCTATTAGTGGTAGATATGGTGCTATCAGGGGTAGATAGCAATATACAATGTCAAGTTCTAGCCCAGACAGGTGCTATTAGTGGTAGATATGGTGCTATCAGGGGTAGATAGCAATACACAACAAGTCCTAGCCTAAACCGGTGCTATTAGTGGTAGATATGGAGCTATCAGGGGTAGATAGCAATACACAGGTCCTAGCCCAGACCGGTGCTATTAGTGGTAGATATGGTGCTATCAGGGGCAGATATAGATAGCAATACACAACAAGTCCTAGCACAGACAGGTGCTATTACGGGTAGATATGGTGCTATCAGGGGTAGATAGCAATACACAACAAGTCCTAGCCTAAAGCGGTACTATTAGTGGTAGATATGGAGCTATCAGGGGTAGATAGATAGCAATACACAGGTCCTAGCCTAGACCGGTGCTATTAGTGGTAGATATGGTGCTATCAGGGGCAGATAGCAATACACAACAAGTCCTAGCCCAGACAGGTGCTATTAGTGGTAAATATGGTGCTATCAGGGGCAGATAACAATACACAACAAGTCCTAAGCCAGAGAGGTGCTATTACGGGTATATATGGAGCTATCAGGGGTAGATAGCAATACATAAGCTATGGTACGTAGCAACACACAATGAGTCAAAGTCTATATTCAGTGCTATCAGGGGTGGATGTAATGCTATCAGGGGTAGATAGCAACACACAATGAGTCATAGTCTAGATATGGAGCTATCAGGAGTAGATAGCAACTCATACTGTAATACAAACATGGTGCTACCAGGGGTAGATAGCAACACACACTGTTATAAAGATATGGTGATATATCAGGGTAGATAGCAACAAACAATGAGTTGAAATCTAGACATGGTGCTATCAGAGGTCGATATGATGCTACCAGGGGTGGATATAGCAACACAAACTGTATATGGTGCCATCACTCAGTGGTAGATATACAAAGTCTAGATATGGTGCTATCAGGGGTAGATAGCAACACGCTGTAATACAGATATGGTGATATCAGGGGTAGATTCTAAGTCTAGATATGGTGCTATCAAGGGTGGATATAGTTCTATCACAGGTAGATAGCAGCACACAATGAGTTATGAGTACTGTCAATGGGTGAATTTTAAATGAAATTGTGCTTTTAAAATAAGAACAATCCGAGTTATGCAACTCAAACTTAGGAATGTGACTTTTTTAAGGATGACCTTTCATGTAAAATAGAAAACATAAGTTGAAAATCGGAACATAATTTTGATTTGGGTTATTATAATTATGTCATTCAAATTGTTGTCAAATCTCAAACTTTGTCATATATAGAAGTTAGACTCCGCGCTATCAGTGGTAGATGAACAAGATTTTGCAATGGGTAACATAAATTTTAAATCCTACCTTCTATTTCTGTGATGGATGATGGGTAAAGCCTATCCACCTCTCTTCCCCTTGAAAGAACCTTCTTTTGTTTTTTCCAGACACGGTGCATGTCTTTTAAGACAAGGACGCTTTCAAAGTGGGTTTTCAAAGAACTACTTAAAAGTAGTTATTTGAAAACCCACTTTGAAAGCGTCCTTGTTGCCTTGCTGGGTATTCCCCTCCTGGCGGCCTCCTCGATAACCCCATCTGGGATATTACTGGATTGCTGTTTTTAGAGAAAAGAAACATGAGTTAAATACTAATGGGTCTTTTATGTGTTATTGTCATAATTTTTTGTGTAAATGTAAACTATCTTTGTTGTTTTCAAATCGCATGTTTATAAAATGACCTATTTATAATACATGAATTTGTAATTTTAAAAAGTGTTATCAAACCTATAAACATAATTTGTTAAGGATGCGCCAATATATACCAGTGCCGTCCTACCTCTCCTTGGTGTTGCATCTTTTTATGGAACATGATATAGAGAATTTCCAGATTACACTATGAACAGATTGTTTGAACAATTACATACCACATAGCCAGCTTCTGTTGTTGCTGGTGGTAGTGGCTGGTGCTCTGTTGCTTGTGATGACAAGGATGCTGCACTGGTTGATGAACCATTACCCAGTTTTTGTAAAATGGCTGCAAAATTGGTGCTCATACTCGCTGTGATGTCATTAAGTTTGTTCGTGTGTTCATTTAGTTTGTTATCTCTTGCTGCAAAAACATTAAAAATGAATGTTATTTCCTTTGACAAACAAATTTAAGGTGTACAGTTTCAATATTTCAAGGTGATTATTCTACACATATAGTTTGCTCGCCATTATTGAAGAACATTTAGGATAAATAATGTGCTCTTCATTTCAAATTTGCTGCAGTTTCACATATGATTCAAAAGATTATACTTTTCAAGAAAGTATTTGGGGTTTAGTGCATTTTTCATTCATGAGAGTTTGTATGAGACATGCCTCTACACAATGAACATAACAATGTTCAGAATTATGCATATAAAAATAGACTGGGTCAGAGATATGTCAGACACTTTGACCCGTCTCTCACCTCATTAATTCACCAATTATAGTTTTATGTCCACTTGAAAATTTGCTTTGGTTGAAAACTTACATCTTACCTGTTTAATTTTTCACAATAAAATATGTGTTTGCCTTTCACTACAAAAATTATTTGTAAAAAGTGTTCATCAGATATTAAAAGTCATGTAGCGACTCTGAAATAAACCAAATTAGGTTTTATAAATCAACTTTAATTGAACAAGAGCCAGTAATGTGATTTGGCATGTGGTTCAGGCCTAAAGGGTTTTTTAAATTTTAAATGTGGTTTTTAATACCACGCAATAGTCATCAGCAGGATTTTAAATGTGGTTTTTAATACCACGCAATAGTCATCAGCAGGAATTCCTAGTTATCAATGTTTATATTCATGTCCCTATATTGAAAACAACTTACCTTTCCCATTCAAATCCAGATTTTGTAAAATCTGGGTGCTTGATTTTTTGAATCTTTCAAGTATTTCCAGTCTTGCTTCTATTGTCTGTTAAATGAAATAAAATAAAATCCCACATTAAAAGCTGTGAATATTGTGTGCTAAACAGGATATTGATATCCACTGTGTTAAGAGCCTTCAGCTGAGATTCTTTAGACATATTCTCTGTCTTCATGATGAAGAGCCAGGTAGGATGTATCATGTATGCCATCTTCCTACCAACACATGGTCGAAGGTGACCTGGTCATCTATGCACATCATGTTTGACCTATACACAGTGCATACTTAGGGGACAACGAAGGCATGATTCAAGAACAGATAGTCACTATTGCTGAAGTTCGAAAAACATTTGTAGTCGCCTGCTTTGCAGCCGAAGGATGATGATATTGATAAGCAGAAATCTGCACACACAATGTGTGATAAAAACCATAATTATAAATGAACCATACCTTTCCTACATCTGTTCGGATTTGACTCTCACGGCCACTTTGTTCATAAATACTCTCGTCATGGTCGATGAAAACATCCTCCCAGGATCATTCAGTGGGGAGCACATTGACCTGGTGTTCAACATCTTTAAATTGCAAGAACTGCTTTCTATCAAGCACACTGGCACCTATAATTAAACAAATATGCAAATTGTTAAATTATGTCAGTATCATCTCAAGTAGCAGATTATGCAGTACTAAACTGTAAGGTCAGATTTATGATAAAGGATTTGATGACTTGATCCCTGCATATCATGTATACTCCCTAATCAGTGGCATAGCTAGCCTTTTGAAACAGGGGACAGTACACAACACAGTTGCACCGAAGAAATGCATAATACACTGTGCAGTAGATAGAACACACAAGTCGATGAAGAATTCTTATGCTTAACATCACTAGTGCCAACATGGCCCAATCCCACAACCAATGCAACATATTTCAGATTAGTCAATATTCATAACATATTACATTTTCACGATTGATTGGTTAATTCTTTGCTCCACTGAAATACAAACAACACAAAGCATTAATTATATTTCACTTAATAAACATTTATATTTATAGACCTTGCCATATGACACACATCTTACATGCTGCCTGCTGTACTTCTACTTTCTAATAATGTATGGACGCACCTTAACCAATAAATTAAATACACGCTGCAGCAGTGATTTAATCGACAGATAGAATTCTCACCTATTTTGAGCTGATTATACCATGTTTCATTTTTCTCATATTTTTGTCTAACAAATATTTATTTAAGCAAGTACTATTTCCATTATTCACATTCATTATCCAGGAATGGCTATGTGATAAGCACCAAAAAACTCTTCCAAGCTGGCACAATTCGAAACATCAATTAATGATCATAACCCAACCCCCAAATGGGAAATGTTGAAATGTTGAAAAACCTGTCCGGGATGAAAATAGGCAACATTTAGCGGGAAAACCAGACTTGTTGGCGAAAGGTGGCAAACCCAGGTCCACAGTCTAAGTCAACTCATCAGGGAGGATACACTCCCATGATTAAAATTTCCATCTTCATGTATCAAATGTCCTGATTACACGGCCAAAGAGGCTTGAGCTGCATATGCTATGCATAGTTTTAGAATTAAAATTCGATGGGGTTCAGGGCTGTAAAGATATTCAGATCCCAATGTGATAACATGTTGAAATGTTTTAACAGTCACCCATATAACATACCTTTTGCTGCCACTTTCTTTGGTCTTGATAGACGTATTGTATCAGCACTGGCTGTAACAGTAAAGATACATATTTGTTATAATATAATGAGTAGGCTTTTTAGGGCACACTATTAGAAATTCCACATTGAAACCCAAGATGGCCACTGGTAATACACACAAATAAAGATTTTGTTGGTGACTGATCCGTCAGTGGATGGAAAGATCAAGACTAGATTTTGGCATATGTTTAGTTTCTAAGGGGAGGGGGTGTACATATGCCCGATCTTAGCTATCTGCAAATTTTATATAGTCATACCAACACCACCAATTTTGACGCGGGTGAAAAAAAGTGATGCGGGCGGGTAACAGGAAACTCTATATCAACTTTCATGCGCCTAATCAGCTGTCGGGCGTTAATTTCTGAACCCCATCAATAACTTGGCAACTATTCGGACAGATACTCTTGGTAAATAAACTTACAAAAGGCACATAATAGCAATTTCCTAAAATAAATAATTCCACAGATACTGTGAAAGTCAATATTTTCACGATAAGATATTTTCACAAAAATGGTCATAACAGGCATTTGGCAAATTTTTAATTTTTGCGATTTTCAACATTTGTGAACAAAAGTCAATAATTTTTGCGAGTTTATATTTTTGCGGATGAGGATTGATTCGCGAAATTTGCGAAAATAAAAACATCGCTACAATTTTTAGGAAACATAATAATCAGTCTTCATTGTAATTGCAATTTTTAGATGTGTATTATAAAAATTATTGCTACATATTTTCAACGGTTCAAGGACATGACATGTTGTGATCAGCTCCTTTTGATTTTCAAGCCCTCATATAAAATACTGGTATATAATTGTGTAACAGTATCGCTGGATACTGGAACATTGTGTATGTGCCAGGATTGTCTGATACTGGAACACTGACTTTGTACCAGTATCGAATGATACTGGGTGTTCTAGTATTGTATGATACTAGAACGTTCCAGAATCTGGGACCTAAAGTACACTTTTCCTAAATAATTTTGCGCACTGGTTTGCACTTACCTCTTTCACTGCCCATTGGAATTCAGCCACCACACTGTTTGTGATTTCACTAACATTCTGAACACCTTTTGTGCAGTCAACCAGTAGATTAGGGCCATTACCGTCAGGGCCAAAACACCAGATTTGACGGGCTTTTGCTACATCATAGTCATAGTTGTCTGCTGGATATCTGGCACGCTCCCTGTAGTCTTGTCTTGGGTTAACATCACCCTAAGTGGAAAGTATAATGATGTCAGGAAAGTAATACAATGAGTCTTTATTTTTCATTTGACTTCAAAGATATTACATGATTCAAACCAAAGCCAAACACGTACATTTATTCTCATGGCAAAATGGTCCATTCTGTGGCACAATTTTCAAAATATTGGAGTGAAACTTGGTCCTAACATAAAGTAATATAGGTGTACCGGTGGGGGATGGTAGTCAAATATAATGTTGTAAGCAACATGACCGAAGATTTTTCAGACACACCCAAAATCTGTGTTCTCCAAAAATACACCCTATTTGAGGATTTTTGGTGTTAAACAAGTAACCCTATAGCACTAGAAGTAGCAAAAAATTGAACTCCACACATTCAACAGATGTATCTTAACCCTATCCAGTCAGGTGATATTTTCCTGGGGATCGGGAGAGGGGGACAAAGTATGTATTTGTCACCCAACAAAACTACGCGAAACCCCCGGATTCGATCCCCGGATTCGATCCCCGGACCATCCGCACACCAGTCACAGGCCTCAACCACTGAGATAAGCTGCCAATCGTCACTCGGGCAACGATTTCATCCCCACATATATATAAGCTCAGACGATGAAATCATTCAATCAATGCCCTAGCATGCACACGGAGATAGTCACAGGCTGTAGTTAATCATACTGCGTAGGAGTGTTAGGTTAATACAACTGTTTCATTGTACTTTAATTTTTATATAGATTGCAACAACAACAAAAATTGTGTGTTAAAATTGGAAAAAGATATGAAAGTTCTTCCTTGTTCCAGATCCCATCTAGATATACTTACATTTTCTATGGCCTGAGACAGTCCATCAGGAAAGGAACTGCTCTCATTTAGCCAGGCATACACAGTCAGATTCTGCTCCTATTGTCTCTTTGTAAGACACACAAGGGTTGGATTTCTGGAAAGGAATAAATAGATTTTATAAATATTGAGTTATCAGTAACCTGTAAAGAATGGAAATACTTTCAAAGCATGTGGCATTGCAAACCTATGTGTACATCTCAGGAGACACTTAGATGTACGCTATCCAGAATGAATTTGGGGACATATTTTGCCCATTAAACCCTCATGTGTACACGTACATAGGTAGCACAATACACCTAGCACATAAAGTCCCTGACCAGGTGCTTTGAGGTTGGCTAATTCAAAATATATAATCGGTACCAAAAATCTGAGATATACATTATATGAGCAAATTTCTTCTCCGCAGTTTGATACCTCATTCAACAAAATCGAATGGATACTTTTAAAGATATAATGGCGATTTCAATGACCGCGCATAACAACAGCAAAGTTGCACTAGGTATAGGAAATCATTGATTTGTGTGACAGTTATGACAGTAATCACACACAATTCAATGAATACCTAGTGCAACCTAGTGATTTGCTCCCTGAGATAAAGAGGATTGGACTCGGTTGGGCAGCTTTCAGTAAAGTGGAAAATATCATGAGAAGCCGTAAGACCAGTATGGAGATCAAGACGAAGGTTCTAAATAGTACATTCTACCAGTAATGACTTATGCAGACATGAGAATGAAAAAACATGAACAAAACTGAAAAAACTGAAAATGTGCGTGAAATCGGGCTAAAAAGGCCAAAAACAGCCTGAAATTAAATGAAAGTGTGGAAATTTGGACCATAAAAAAACTGAAAATTCTCATGCCTGCTTATGGTAGTGAGCCATGGGCACCGACCAATACCATGATAAGAGAAGCTTGCAGTGGCACCAGGGTTCTAGCCAGGACCATTTTAGAACCGGGTAAATTTACTGACGGCGAACGGAGAAAATGTAGCGAACGAAGTGCAGTGGATCATGGCATGGGATCCAGAAGCCTTCTTAATGTCTTTGAGGGTTCCTGCCACATAATTTCTTGTTTTATAAGGCAGTTTAATTTTTTTTTTTTAGAGTGCTGGGCGGCCAGCCCAATTCCGGGCCCAGTGCCGGGCGGGCTAGCCCAGTGGTGGGCGGGCCCGCCCGGCGCCGCCCGTCCTAGCTAGAACCCTGAGTGGCACAGTACAAGATGGAGAGCATAATGCTGGGCATTACCTAAGGTTACGAGTTTACCGCGTTGCATCGCGGAATTGAGGTTAAACGCGGAAAACGGCATTTTGATGAAAAGAAGAAAAAAATGCACAAAAAACGTCCAAAACACAAAATTTATAAATAGTCTTGAATAAAACAATATAAATATTAAAAAACGATATGTAATAATAATAAAAAAACAGTAATAAGGTAAGCCTAAAAATCTAAAATCATGTTTTTTTCCGTAAAGTGTGCTTATTTTGGTTTATAGATCGTAAATTTTAAACTTTCTTGGGGAAAATTACATCACAGAAAAATACAAAATTTACAAAGCGGAAAAATACGGAATTCGAAAGTTACAAAGCAGAAAATTTGTGACCTTATATAGCATTACCCTTTGTGACCGAAATGGGCAGGACACATTGCACGGCTAGCAGATAACAGGTGGACAGTCAGAGCAACAGAGGGGACTCCAAGAAATTGGTCCCGTAAAAGTGGACACCCCAAAACACGCTGGAGAGATGACCTTACCAGATAGCTGGTCATTACAGGGTAAAGACTAGCCAGAAACAGAAGTCTGTGGAGGCATTCTAGGGAGGGGTTCCTCTCAAGGGAGCGAACTATACCCTGATGATGATGATGATGATGATGATGATGATGACATACTGTTATTCAGTAGATAACACAATGCTACTGTTGCTGCATATTGTTTTCTTCAGTTAGATAGCCAAAACTACAACTTGTTATCTCCTGTATATAACACAATACTCTATACACGGTTATACTGTGTATTGTTATCTTCATGAGATAGCTCAATATTACATATTGTTAGCTTTAGTAGATAGCACACACTACAAATTGTTGTATCCAGTAGATAACACGATACGGTTATCTTCTATAGGTAGCACAATACTATGTTGTTATCTTCAATAGATCACAATACCACATATTGCTATATTCAGGAGATAACACAATACTACATAGTATTAGCTTCTGTTAGCACAATGCTATTTATTGTTATCTTTAGTAGATAACCCATCATCGATATACTGTTATCTTCAATAGATACCGCAATACTACATATTGTTATCTTCATGAGATAGCCTTACTGCTCGCACTATCGCACATCCGTGCTCTTCTGTGCTACTGTTGCTATTGTGTTTAATTGATTGTCAGAAGAAAAACATGAATGATACAAATGCTCGTGTGAATACGCCAGCTGCAGCACTGTGAGTAGGCGCATGCGTTATGTGCTGCAATTAGTAGAATATGCGCTTACGTCACTGTCTTGTGATGGCCAAATAGACTATAGTGACAGTTTGATCGCGTAAAATAGCGCGATCATATGCTCCTAATGCGATTGCCTTACTGCTCGCACTATCGCACATGCCCATGCTCTTCTGTGCTACTTTCGCTATCGTGTTTAATTGATTATTGTTGGAAGAAAAACATGAATGACACAAATGCTGTATGTTTCTATTGGTGCTATTCTCAATATAAGTATATTGATTGTCAGAAGAAAAAACGAAAAATCGCGCGAATGATGCTCAACCCTGCTTAGTCTGCTATTGTCGCTATTAATTGTCGGAATCGCGGGAACTCGCACTATCGCACATACCTGTGGCCTTTTGTGTTATTGTCGCTTTTGTGCAATCATCCTAATGCGATTGCCTTACTGCTCGCTCACACCCATGCTCTTCTGTGCTATTTTCGCTATTGATTGTCGCTATCGCGTAAAATAGCGCGATCATATGATCCCAATGCGATTGCCTTTACTGCGCGCACTATTGCTGTATTGCACACACCTACTTTTGTATGCTCTTTTCTGCTATTGTTGCTATACTCTATTTGGCTTCCTCTGGACAGTGACGTAACTTAACAGGCGCAGCTTTTACACACACGTATACATGTATCTTCCGAATTTCAACATTTGTGTGAATACGCCAGCACCGAAGTAGGCGCGCGCGTTATGTGCTGTAATTAGTAGAATACGCGCTTACGTCACTGTCTCGTGATGGCTAAATAGATTATAGTGACAATTTGATCGCGTAAAATAGCGCAATCATATAAATGGTCTTAATGCAATTGCCTTAGTACTGCTCGCACTATTGCACATGCCCATGCTCTTCTGTGCTACTGTCGCTATCGTGTAAAATAGCGCAATCATATGCTCCTAATTCGATTGCCTTACTGCCATGACTGCTCGCACTGTCGCACACACTTGTGTGCTCTTTTGTGCTATTGTTAGTTTGATCACCTTTATGGTTACATATAGTGACACAATTTTTAAAGGCCCTGTCACACCATAGCGTATGGCTTGAACGTGGCCTGAACGTATGCCGACGTATTCAAAAAATAGCTCGAAAATTGTCAGAGTCCGAGAACGTCCAAGAACGTCCAACTTCCCAACGAATTGCGTCAACATCGGTGATGGAATGGACGTATCCATAGCGTATTAAACGCATACATAGCGTATGACTAACGTATTGATAGCGTATCACTAACTTATAACAAACTTATGACAGCGTATCACAGCGTATGCGATCGGCGAGCGTATGACCAACGTATTCGTAGCGTATGTCTGCCGTGCTCGACGTATCCTCAGCGTATCCTCGGCGTACAACGAACACGTGACTTATGCCGTTGCAGAAATTGAGTTTCGTACACAACGGGACAAGTGTTGCCAGTTCAAGTAAACGCAGCCTAGATGATCACTATTAAAATATCTAGAAGGGTAAATCTATATGTCCAACCTATAACTTAAGACGATTAACGTACCTCTAACGTATGTCAGCGTATGTCTAACGTATGTCAGCGTTTGTAAACGTATGTCTCTAACGTACCACGAACCTATCGGGAACTTATGCAGAACGTAAGTTAAGCACACGTTGAGTACGTTGAGAAATTTTGAACATGCTCAATAATTTTTCGCGGGCTCGACGTGTTCCAAATTTTCACAACGTATCACAGCGTGCTCTTAACGTTTACCACGTATCCCAAACTTACCCCTAACTTGTATCAGCGTACACCAACGTACGCCAACGTATTTTCCAATATTTCGCATACGTTGTTATACGTTCAGGCGATACGCCATGGTGTGACAGGGCTACCGTACAGCTAGCGCGCATTCGGCGTTTTGGGAACTTATGGAGGGTTTGAGTATATAAATGGGTCCCTTGAGTATCTCATCCTCACTTCTTCATGGTCTGTCTTGGCCTTCTTGCTTTTTTCTCCTCCTCCTCCTCGGCCTCGGCCCCTGGTTGCTTGCTTCTTCTTGGGAGGCATGTTACCTGCTTGATGACATCGGCGGGAATGATGTAATGTGAGATCGGCGCGGTATTTATACGTGCTATAGCGGCATAATAAGCCACGTGTTTGTTGTACGTCGAGGATACGCTGACGATACGTCGAACACGGCAGACATACGCTACGAATATGTTAGTCATACGCTCGCATACGCTGTGATACGCTGTCATAAGTATGTTATAAGTTAGTGATACGCTATCAATACGTTAGTCATACGCTATGTATACGTTCAATACGCTATGGATACGCTATGGATACGTGACAGGGCCTTACACGATCGCCCGGCATAAGGTGAATACGTGAGAATACGTCGAAACTCGTTGGAAATACGTCAGGTATACGTTAGACCTACGGCACAAATACGTTATCAACTCGTTATCACGTTCATTAAACGTATACCAACTTACGAGTAACGTACCACTAACGTATGTCAGCGTATGTCAACGTATATTTAACGTACCACAAACTTACCGGGAACTTATGCAGAACGTATTAAGCACACGTTGAGTACGTCGAGAAATTTTGAGCATGCTCAATATTTTTTCGTGGTCCAAATTGTCACAGCGTATCACAGCGTGCTCTTAACGTAAACGACGTATCCCCAACGTACCCCTAACTTATATCAGCGTACGCCAACGTACACCAACGTACACCAACGTATTTTTCGATATTTCGCATACGTTGAGGCGATACGTTATGGTGTGACAGGGCCTTAAGGCCGGGTTGCACCACTGATGCATAAGTTACTCGGAAGGCTCAGTGGTTATTGGAAGTGGGGTATCAAGCGCGTACAAGAAATCATGTAATTAGGGTTGATTTTGAAGACAGGCGCAATACGTATGTAACATGTTTAGGGTATCAAAACAAGGAAAATCAGGAAAAAGGGTATACTTTTTATACAATGTTCTTACATATTTAGGGTCCTTATTGTCTTCTATCTATGATTCTATGAGCATTTTTAAATATCCGCGATATTATTCCTCAATCTGTTTCCGCCGCAATTCATCCCAGCATCGACCCTGGCTGGAATTCTGAGAATTCTCGCCAATTTATAGTCTTCATCGCAACAAAAGGGGTATCATGCTTATGTTAAAAGTAGAATACGGCTTGCTCCTGAGGCTTGCTGAAGACAAGCTTATTTTGCGTTGCCAGAAATATTTAAGGAAAATCAGTGTTTAATAGTTAGGCCTTGAGTGCATTGATTCTTAGTTAGGATTCAAAATATACAAATTACATGCTTAGGGTACGTTGGGCCCAAACTATCACAAAGTATTTGGATTACTTGTTTAGGGTATGAAAATACTGAAGTAACTTGCTTAGCCTTAGCCTTCTTTGGGTATGTAAACAACTGCCCTTACTTGTTTAGGGCATGGACTTATCAGTCTAGCTTAGGGGTACCTTTTCACATTTATGCAATTACTTATTTAGGGTTCTTTTTGAAAGTCCTTGGACGCGCATGATACCCCCTTGTAATGACCACTGAGCACCCCAGGGAAAGTTAATCTCATGATCTTGTCAGGCATGCTAACACAAGCTTTTCTACATAGTACGGGCATAATATACTTATTGCATTGCTTGTTGCTTGCTAGTCCGAGGTGGCTCAGACTTTGTTCCGATACAAGTGCACTGATGAAGGAACGACACTATTGACTATACGCTACGTGACAGGCTGATTACTTGCCTGGTGACTAAATTATGGTTCTGAATCTGGTTGTACGTATTCATTCATATTGAGTTGGGTGGGGTAGAGGTTTTTTGGGTTTTTTTATTCACCAGTGGGGGAATTCTTTTTTTGTTGCCTGCATACATTAGAGGGGGATTTTTTTTTTAGGACCCCCACCTGAAAATCTAATGGTACGTCCCTTATGGCTAACGGAAGATGATTCTCAGTTTCCTGTTGCCTTCCCGACCCATTTTTTTAGTTTTACCATGTATTTTCATTATTTGGGAAAAAATTACATTTTCTGACAAACTTGAGTACAAAATCTAAATTTGTAGAGGCTCTAAATACCAGGCATCTCTTCCTGTTGATTTTAAGGGATTTTATTGGCAGTGATGTCATGGTATATGGTTAATAATAAAAATATTTGCATAATTACTTACCTACTAAAATTTCAAATGGTATTGATGTTGCAATATTTCAGACACATTTTTGACATGTTCAAAAACGCATATAAAAATACTTCCTTCATTGTTTTAAACGAGTCAATTCAGGTGTAATTTATACGAATCAATGGGTAGTAAGTAGTTAACACTGCATAGTGGGGGTACCTTAAATACCTTTCGAAAACCATCGGTTCTGATTTAATAATGAATAAGGCATTCAATTGTATACTGTTTCTGGGGGTAACTAATGTGTGTGATTGTGAATGACCAGTATGTTGATACACTTACCACTGATTGGGATGGTCGAATTGCAGATATGATGAAAACAGACTGTTGTGTAGCAACAGACCATTTCTTGAATATTGCTCATTTGAATAGGTCATTTAAGAGTGCCATATCATCAATGGCAGTAAGCCAGCAACAGTAACAGGCAGAAGATAACCTGCCATGTGTGCTGTAAGAAAAAGTATGAAGGAAAGTGTCAGTTGAAATAGTGAGCTCTGTTATATTAAGGGAAATATGATAGTATGGTACCTCCATATGCTGAATAGGTAGATTCCATTTGATTGAAAACCTGAACATGTGGTGTCCCAAGAAGACCCGATTCCACCTGGCTCACCATACTGTCCTACCATGGCAAAAGAAAGTATTGACCACAATTTTCAAAATGCACCTTTTTGAAAAAATTTACTTTTAAAAACAATATCTTCCTGCCTTTAATGCCGATTTGGTCCAGTGCAACCTTCAGAAAGTTAAGAAAATTTGTCCAAGAAAGCAACTTTCTTATAATTGTACACAAAAAGACTAATACTTTTACCTATTAGTAATAGGAGAATATCAGAATTACCACGACAAAAGGAAGTATTGACCATATATTTGGACCAAATTTGTGCATTTTTGCCATCCATCAATCTCATCAAGCAGCAGGAGTATTTCTGCTTGCAATGCAGTCAAATCAGAATCAATTCTTGATGCATATATATCACAGCGCAGGAAAAGATGCAACAGAACAGCTTGGAGATTGAAACACATACAAATGGAAAATTTTATTCTACCTAAAAAAATTAACAGCAGTTTTTTTGGGTTTTTTTGTTTTTGTTTGTTGAATCCTATCCATGGTGTTTCACTGAAAAAGTCATGGACTGTGTGTGTTCCAATGCATGATCAAATGAGAAGCCAAGGGTTGATCAAATTAGCCATCAATGTTAAACTTGGTTAAATAATTAATTAATAACAAATAAAATCAGCAGAATGCAGTGGTGTAGCTAGGTTTTTGACACTGAGGGGGGTGGGCAAGATATAAAAAGTGAACAGGGAAAATTTTGCCGACTAAATTACATTTTGCTATTTTACACTTATTTTTGCTATGATTGAGGTACATTATAATAGCTTTAAAACATTCAATTTTGGGGCACGCGTGTGTAGCGCGCATAAAATTGCCATCTGTGTACTTTTGAAAGCCATAATTCCATGATTCCTCTTGTCAAATGAACCGACAGTGCCAAACTGCCAATCTAAACCGACACGGCAGTCAATATGGGAAGGGGGATCACACTCCCTCGCGCCCCTCTAGCTACTGCACTGGCATATGGAGAAAGCCGCTCTAACTGATAATAGCACAATAGCACCTATAATAGCAAGGGCTGCAATAGCGTGCCTCTCCCATAGACTAAGTATGTAAGAACGCAATAATCGCACTGCTATTCTTTAAATGTTGCAATTGTGCTATTACCACTCGTCTTTTCTAACTTAGAGTAATTTCAAGTCGGGAGAAATGGATATAGCGGCAATGGCGCTATATTGCGCATCAAGGGCAAATATACTTCTTATGTCTATTCGCGCTATTGTGCGCTGCTCCTTCCAACAATTTTAGTAATGCGCTGTTCGCGCTATTGTGCGAATGATTATTATATTTCATTCATCTTATGTGCTATTCGCGCTATTGTGCGCTGTTCCTTCCAACAATTTTAGTTGTGCGCTGTTCGCGCTATTGTGCGAATGATTATTATATTTCATTCATCTTATGTGCTATTCGCGCTATTGTGCGCTGTTCCTTCCAACAATTTTCATCCATCTGATGTGCTATTCGCGCTATTGTGCGTGTTCCTTTCAACAATGTTAGTAGTGCGCTATTCGCGCTATTGTGCGATGTACCTTTCAACAATTTTAGTAATGCGCTGTTCGCGCTATTGTGCGAATGATTATTATATTTCATCCATCTTATGTGCTATTCGCGCCATTGGGCGCTGTTCCTTCCAACAATTTTAGTAGTGCGCTGTTCGCGCTATTGTGCGAATGATTATTTATGATATTTCATCCATCTTATGTGCTATTCGCGCTATTGTGCGCTGTTCCTTCCAACAATTTTAGTAGTGCGCTGTTCGCGCTATTGTGCGAATGATTATTATATTTCATTCATCTTATGTGCTATTCGCGCTATTGTGCGCTGTTCCTTCCAACAATTTTAGTAGTGCGCTGTTCGCGCTATTGTGCGAATGATTATTATATTTCATTCATCTTATGTGCTATTCGCGCTATTGTGCGCTGTTCCTTCCAACAATTTTAGTAGTGCGCTATTCGCGCTATTGTGCGAATGATTATTATATTACATCCATCTGATGTGCTATTTGCGCTATTGTGCGTGTTCCTTTCAACAATGTTAGTAGTGCGCTATTCGCGCTATTGTGCGAATGATTATTATATTTCATTCATCTTATGTGCTATTCGCGCTATTGTGCGCTGTTCCTTCCAACAATTTTAGTAGTGCGCTGTTCGCGCTATTGTGCGAATGATTATTATATTTCATCCATCTGATGTGCTATTCGCGCTATTGTGCGTGTTCCTTTCAACAATGTTAGTAGTGCCCTATTCACGCTATTGTGCGATGTACCTTTCAACAATTTGAGTAATGCGCTGTTCGCGCTATTGTGCGAATGATTATTGTATTTCATTCATCTTATGTGCTATTCGCGCTATTGTGCGCTGTTCCTTCCAACAATTTTAGTAGTGCGCTATTCGCGCTATTGTGCGAATGATTATTAAACTTCATTTTTGAGACTTGACAAGGATGTGCTATTCGCTCTATTGTGCGATGTTCCTTTGAACAATGTTAGTAGTGCGCTATTCGCGCTATTGTGCGAATGATTATTAAACTTCATTCATCTTTTAGAGGGCTCAATAGTTTGGATGGGGCTTTTAAAAAACGACCCATACTCTATTATGCCAAACCTGTCACTTGATACTGAAATTCAGTCCCACAATGCAATATTAAATAATTTGAATGGGCGGTGTCACTTTACAAGGGGATTCTAAAGAACGACCTATCATTTGTTGCATTGTGGGATTGGATATCAACAGTTTGAATGCATTTTAGAGGGCTCAATAGTTTGGATGGGGCTTTTAAAGAACGACCCATAATATATTATGCCAAACCTGTCACTTGATACTGAAATTCAGTCCCACAATGCAATATTAAACAATTTGAACAATGGGCGGTGTCATTTTACAGGGGGATTTTAAAGAACGACCTATCATTTCTTGCATTGCGGGATAGGATATTAACAGTTTAGTTTGGATGGGTTTTTTGACGGGGCTTTTAAAGAACGACCTATCATGCATTTTAGAGGGCTCAATAGTTTGGATGGGGCTTTTAAAAAAACGACCCATAATCTATTATGCCAAACCTGTCACTTGATACTGAAATTCAGTCCCACAATGCAAACCCCCACAATGCAAATTCGAAAGATTACCAGAGATATAGTGGGGGGAAATGTATATCGTATCATAGTAAAAGTTGGGAACGGGTTTCCCGGGCTTGGTGAAGAGTATTTAGTGGTGTGCTACCTTAGAACATAAATAGATTTGTTTATTTGCAAACCTTGTTTTGTTATTTTTGATTATATTCATAAGGCACACATAATATTAAACCTATTTTGAAGGATATTGGTCAAAGACTTTTCGATTTATACCAATTTCACGAAAGAGTAGAAAACTTAAAAATGAGTCCAAAAGTTCACAAATCAGCCGTAGCCTATATCTGTAGGCCTATAGTGCATTAACATGATTAATGACCAAACAATGCTAACTTTGGTCATTCTCATTCCTTACTTTTATTCAAACAACATGTGTGATCGTTTCTATAACATGCCCTGAAATCCATCCCTGCTCAATTTAACCCCGTTGTTGCCCCCACCCCGGCTCCCCCCACACACACCCCACACACCCCGACTCCTTTCCCTGGCCTCCCCTCCCAGTTCGTTATGAGAAACCCTTGCCCCGACGAGCATTTTACGTCCGACAGTATCCCACTGCAGTACGCGTGATACATAACGCGAACCATATTTGCATAGAGGGCGTTTTACAATAAATAGCGATAATAATTGTTTTAATCAAGTTTTGCTGTGTTTTTGTTAGTAGAAACAACAATAACCATGATAACGGCAATTTGTAATGTTTATCTTGAATTCTGAAGTAAATTTTTAAACATTTAAAATTTTCAACACCACTTAATGTCCCTTTAAACTATGTTCCTTTACACCTATAGATATTTGTACCACGGAAATTCAAGTTTTCGGGCTCGTTGGGAGTATATTGGAATTTACGGATTTTCTATTCAAATCGACATAACTCAAAAACTATTTGACCAATATCAATGAGACTTTGAATATAAGTTTGATCTAAATTTGCTTTAGGATATTTGAAAATAATGAACCAAAATGAGAAAATAAAGTTCATGTTTCTAAGGTAGCAACGTCACTAAATAGTTCCGGAGAAAAACCCGTGATACCTTTCACAACTGTATGTATAAATGCGCATGTTTCTTTGAACCATATCTCGGCTAATACTATAGTCCGAGTTAAGACTTGAAAATGGCACCAAATTAAAGCTAGGAATTTTGTCTGTTACCAGATGTGGATAAAATATGATGTCACCTTGTGTGGAATAAAAACCGAACACCGTACTACATGACCGTTACAGTGGCCAGCGCCAGGCCATGTTTTCATACACGCGATTGAAGCATTTTAACCAGTCGACATTCATTATGACTTCGATTAGTGTATCTTCCGGAACCCTGCGGGGCTCTATATAAACATGCTCCGCTCTGGGCGGTTACGCACAACAGGGTCCACTGCACCTAGGACCGCTTTTAAAGAACGCCCCACCATTGGGCATCTTTGGGCCACGGGCATATTTGGGCCACGGGCATATTTGGGCCACGGGCATCTTCGACCGCTCTTTTATCATAATTTTGTTGGGCGCTTATTTTTGACACAACATATTTAAATACATACATACATACATACAATAAGCTTTTATATACCGCCATTTCATTTAGATCACAGCGGTTTGTGATGATACAAAGAACATATACAACCTAGCAAAGTAAACAACATGATAAAAACAAAACATTATATATACAAAGAGCAATATCAATAAGGAAATAGGTGAGTTTTCACTTGTTTTTTGAAAACATTCACAGAGACCGCAGAACGAAAAGTACGTGGGACATTGTTCCAGAGAGTAGGCGCTGCAAAAAAGAATGAACTGTCAGCAGCAGATTTAAGGTTTCTGGCAAAAATTCTGTGCTGCTGTAGCCGAGTAGAGTCTGTTGAACATGTTGAAGAGCGAAGGCCAGCACGTGCAGGAGCATACAGAGACAGCGTTGAAGCAAGATATGATGGAGCAATGTCATTAATACACTTAAACACGATGAGAGAAGTATTTTGAAATGAATGTATTTTGAAATGAATCCGTTCCTTGATTGGTAGCCAGTGCAGTTCTTTTAAGTATTCTTTTAAACCGTTATCAATGTCTCCATCTTAACTCTCATTGAATCGAAATTGGAATTGGGCATCTTTGGGCCACGGGCATCTTCGACCGCTCTTTTATCATAATTTTGTTGGACGCTTATTTTTGACACAACAACACATTTAAACCATTATAAAATCACAAAACTTGCAAATGCACCGGCGTGTCATTTACTGATGAAGATAGCATTCATTGTGACTTCGATTAGTGTATCTTCCGGAACCCTGCGGGGCTCTATATAACTTGCTCCGCTCTGGGCGGTTACGCACAACAGGGTCCACTGCACCTAGGACCGCTTTTAAAGAACGCCCCACCATTGGGCATCTTTGGGCCACGGACATCTTCGACCGCTCTTTTATCATAATTTTGTTGAAATTTTCTATTCTACATGAAAGGTCATCCTTAAAAAAGTCGTGTTCCAAAGTTTGAGTTGCATAGCTCTAATGGTTCTTATTTTAGACGCACAAGATGCTGTGAACTGTACCCATTGAGTAGTACACAAACTATATCGGTGGTTTACCACCATGCATTTTAGAGGGCTCATAGTTTGATTGGGGCGTTTAAAGAACGACCCATAATCTATTATGCCAAACCTGTCACTTGATACTATCAAACGGTGTGTTAGTAACATCTTGAAATTCACCAAGTAAATGTCTGACATGTCCACCACCGTCTGATTAACTCCAAAAAGCGTGAACGGGTGGGTGGGGAAGTCGGACATTTTCAAGATTTGATGAATAGTATGTCCACAGAATGTCATCTACTGATGAAGATGGCATTCATTGTGACTTCGATAAGTGTATCTTCCGGAACCCTGCGGGGCTCTATATAAACATGCTCCGCTCTGGGCGGTTACGCACAACAAGGTCCACTGCACCTAGGACCGCTTTTAAAGGACGCCCCACCATTGGGCATCTTTGGGCCACGGGCATATTTGGGCCACGGGCATCTTCGACCGCTCTTTTATCATAATTTTGTTGGGCGCTTATTTTTGACACAACATATTTAAACCATTATCAATGTCTCCATCTTAACTCTCATTGAATCGAAATTGGAATTGGGCATCTTTGGGCCACGGGCATCTTCGACCGCTCTTTTATCATAATTTTGTTGGACGCTTATTTTTGACACAACAACACATTTAAACCATTATAAAATCACAAAACTTGCAAATGCACCGGCGTGTCATTTACTGATGAAGATAGCATTCATTGTGACTTCGATTAGTGTATCTTCCGGAACCCTGCGGGGCTCTATATAACTTGCTCCGCTCTGGGCGGTTACGCACAACAGGGTCCACTGCACCTAGGACCGCTTTTAAAGAACGCCCCACCATTGGGCATCTTTGGGCCACGGGCATCTTCGACCGCTCTTTTATCATAATTTTGTTGAAATTTTCTATTCTACATGAAAGGTCATCCTTAAAAAGTCGTGTTCCAAAGTTTGAGTTGCATAGCTCTAATGGTTCTTATTTTAGACGCACAAGATGCTGTGAACTGTACCCATTGAGTAGTACACAAACTATATCGGTGGTTACCACCATGCCATGCATTTTAGAGGGCTCATAGTTTGATTGGGACGTTTAAAGAACGACCCATAATCTATTATGCCAAACCTGTCACTTGATACTATCAAACGGTGTGTTAGTAACATCTTGAAATTCACCAAGTAAATGTCTGACATGTCCACCACCGTCTGATTAACTCCAAAAAGCGTGAACGGGTGGGTGGGGAAGTCGGACATTTTCAAGATTTGATGAATAGTATGTCCACAGAATGTCATCTACTGATGAAGATGGCATTCATTGTGACTTCGATTAGTGTATCTTCCGGAACCTGCGGGGCTCTATATAAACATGCTCCGCTCTGAGCGGTTACGCACAACAGGGTCCACTGCACCTAGGACCGCTTTTAAAGAACGCCCCACCATTGGGCATCTTTGGGCCACGGGCATATTTGGGCCACGGGCATCTTCGACCGCTCTTTTATCATAATTTTGTTGGGCGCTTATTTTTGACACAACATATTTAAACCATTATCAATGTCTCCATCTTAACTCTCATTGAATCGAAATTGGAATTGGGCGTCATTGGGCCACGGGCATCTTCGACCGCTCTTTTATCATAATTTTGTTGGACGCTTATTTTTAACACAACAACACATTTAAACCATTATAAAATCACAAAACTTGCAAATGCACCGGCGTGTCATTTACTGATGAAGATAGCATTCATTGTGACTTCGATTAGTGTATCTTCCGGAACCCTGCGGGGCTCTATATAACTTGCTCCGCTCTGGGCGTTTAAAGAACGACCCATAATCTATGATGCCAAACCTTTCACTTGATACTATCAAACGGTGTGTTAGTAACATTTTGAAATTCACCAAGTAAATGTCTGACATGTCCACCACCGTCTGATTAACTCCAAAAAGCGTGAACGGATGGGGAAGTCGGACATTTTCAAGATTTGATGAATAGTATGTCCACAGAATGTCATTGTCACTTAAAATGCTTATCAGGTTCGGACAAAATTAGTTTATTTCCTGAGACTAACATTGTTGAAAGGAACATCGCACAATAGCGCGAATAGCACATCCTTGGCAGGTCTCATAGATGAATGAAGTATAATGATCATTCGCACGATAGCGCGAATAGCACACTACTAACATTGTTGAAAGGAACATCGCACAATAGCGCGAATAGCGCATCCTTGGCATGTCTCATAGATGAATGAAGTATAATAATCATTCGCACAATAGCGCGATTAGCGCAATACTAACTTAGTGTTGAAAGGAACATCGCACAATAGCGCGAATAACGCAAAATAGCGCGAGTAACACACTAAATGCTCACTACTTTTGTTAAACGGAACATCGCACAATAGCGCGAATAGCACATCCTTGGCATGTCTCATAGATGAATGAAGTATCATTCGCACAATAGCGCGAATAGCGCACTACTAACATTGTTGAAAGGAACATCGCACAATAGCGCGAATAGCACATGTGAAGGTGCTATTGTGCAATTGCAGCAGAAAGATGCACACAATCGCGCGATCGCACACACCTGTGCTCTTTTGTGCTATTGTATAGCAAGTGACAATGTGCTCGCGTAAAATAGCGCGATTATATGCTCCTAATTGCTTCGCACTATCACATACGCCCGTGCTCTTCTGTGCTATAATCGCTATATATATTATACTGCTCGCACTATCGCACAAACTCGTGCTCTTCTGTGCTACTGACGCTATTGATTGTCGCTATCGCGTAAAATAGCGCAATCATATGATCATAATGCGATTGCTTTAATGCTCGCACTATCGCACACGCCTGTGTTCTACTTTGCTATTGTCGCTATCGACTTATTGCTCGCACTATCACATACGCCCGTGCTCTTCTGTGCTACTGACGCTATTGATTGTCGCTATCGCGTAAAATAGCGCAAATGATCATAATGCGATTGCTTTAATGCTCGCACTATCGCACACGCCTGTGCTCTACTTTGCTATTGTCGCTATCGCCTTACTGCTCGCACTATCACATACGCCCGTGCTCTTCTGTGCTACTAACGCTATCGATTGACGCTATCGCGTAAAATAGCGATTGACTTACTGCTCGCACTATCGCGCACACCAGTGCTCTTTTGTGCTATTGTCGCTATTATCAGTTTGAGCGGCTTTATGGGCAGAATGTACCCTTTAATTACACCTTTTGAGATCAACGAACTCATTAAATAGTCATACTGGTGCACTAGGGAATGTGAAATAATGATAATATGAAAAGGCCATGGAAGGCAATGTACACAGCTTTATGTTCATTGACAATCATGTGACCCTCACCCTGTGCTGCAATTTTCTTAGCCATCCTTATCCTTATTAGTAGCTCCCAAGCATTTTCAACTTACTTTATCATTCACATTCTTCTTAATAGCAAGCTAAACCATTCGGTTTTGTAGAATACTGTTGTAGGATCGCATTATCCCTGGGAAGAGGCATAATTGTTGTTGTCACACCAACCAAGTTATTTCTGAAAAAAAATAAACACACAGTATAACTTTAAAGAAGTTAAAAAAAGGAATGCAAACAGCATTAAAAGCATAACACAACTAAAACACCATACATCGAACAGACTATACAGCTTTACAAGCCAAAACATTATTAGTTTCATTTTAAGCACTCTTCCCCTACTAGTATTTACAAAATACAATGGGATGGGTATAACTAACCTACCGTAAAGCAGGGTGCCCCCATGTCCCGATTCACCCCGTTTTACAATACACAATTTGCCGGGTAACATTTAAAAAAATGTTCCCATTTTTGGCCCTATTCACAAGTTTATTTGGGTATGTCCATGAAGTTGGGCCAAAAAGTGTGACATGAGGTCAAAATTTCAAAATTGTTCAATTGTTAATCTGATATTATTTTTAGGTCCGACAATATCCATACTTTTGAAAAATAGTGAACTTTTTCCTCTCAAGTATGAAAATAATCATTGATTGCAGGTTAGTTTCAGGTTATTATGGTAAAAATACCTATGCTACATGGACACCATTCTGACACTTCTCCCTTGCATTATTTTTAAATAGTTCAGGTTACTCACCATTCTTATATAGATTTATATTGCACTTTCATGGTCAGATTCATAAAAGCACACAATTGATACTACTCTACATCACAAAAAGTGATATGATGCTTTGCAAATTGAGGGTTGTGGGGTAATTTGGTTCAAGCCTTTTTGATGTAGTATTTATGTCTGTAATCAATAAGGATTGCTTCTGACACACATATTTTGTATAATTTTATCATCACTGATAACTGTTTAACTGATTTAGTAACATTACAATTAAATAAAAAGTAAAAGCTTCTGTCCATACGGCTAAACATACAAGAAATTTACCTGATGCTACATGGACACCATGTCCTGTAGCATAGGTATAAATTCTATTGTTTTACAGATAACTAACATAAAATGAAGTAAGACACATTTCACTTCCTCTTTATATCAATAAAGTAAAGACTCGTGCCGAGCAAAGCTCGCGCGCGGAGTGCCCATCTCTCTTTCATTAGCGTTTGGGCCAGACTCCCCATGTAATACTTGGCTGTGGGGGGTTCGCCACTCCTCCCGCACAGCGAGTCTGTTTTACTTCCCAACATGAATTAATGCCGGTACCCAATTATACACCTGGGTGAAGCGTGGCAAGTGCGGTAAAGTGCCTTGCCCAAGGACACAACACGTTGGCCCCAACGGGGCTCGAACCCACAATCTTTGCATTGTGGAGCGAGGGTGAATCCGCTGGACCACACGCGCCCGACTTATATCAATAGCCACTACAATTACTACTAAAAATAAGAGTGATGTATAGAATTTTTTTAATTTGATACCCAATATCTACATGTACTTGATTACCGGCACTACATGGACACAGTGTCCATGTAGCATCAGGTACATTGTTTTGGAAAAAATGGTATCAAATATTGTGAGTTATCTCACTAAAAACTGTCATGTTATGTTATTTCCCATATATTTTCAAGTAGAATTGAAATATTTGAAAACGAATTATGGGTGCCATCATTATAAACTAATTACCTTGTCCCTAAGCTACATGGTAATACCGGCACTACAGGTGGACACCTCGCTTGTTTTCAGTTTTTTTGCTGTCTTTAATAAAACCAATTACCCCAAAACTGGTCCCAATGAGAACCTCTAGTAAAACACTTAATTGCAGGGAGCCATTCATTTCAGTATGTGAAAGGATCTTTTTACTTGAGAGGGGCAATCATTGTAAATGTACCTATGCTACACCGGACACCTCGTCAAAAATCAGTGACGTTTCCTCAAATAATTTTAAAATAACATCATCTATGGGTACAGTTGTTGTTCAAACTTTCTTATGAATGTGATACGGTAATTTAGGACCCAAAATCAGTGGGTTCAAATGTCATTGTGTTGTTGGTGAGCTTAAAATACCGATGCTACATGCTTTTTTGGGGTGGACTCCTTTCTGTAGCATAGGTATGGCAATTTCCCGAAGACGTCATATCAAATTGGCCGATTTCTGTTCTGTCATAATCTACTTAAAGGTGAATTAATTGGAACATATATTCATAGATTATGTAGTAATTTTATGATTTTATGACATTTATATTTACAAAATTATGTTTTGCATTTTTTCTATTTTCATGTCACACTTTTTTGACTAAAAAAGGGCCGGACACCAACTATTAATGGAGCATAAAAAAAATTACAGGGGAGCTATAACTTTCATTTGACTTTTAAAAGACATGTTAGTATGAGGTCTTTCTAAATTATATTACTTGTGAAAATAAACTTCAGGCAAACTGTCAGAAAATGCATTTATCCTACACAAATCAGCACAATTTCTTAAATTGCCCAACTTCATGGACATACCCATTTGTCAAATTTTGAGAACAGTTTTATACTGACATTTTTTTAAATTTGGTATAAACACACTCACTACAGTACAGGGTGTATCAAAGAAATATTTAGGACTCTGCTGCATGAAGGTGTTATACTTGTCAAAACCACTGGACCATGACCAATTCACGTTCAGTACAAAGCCCAATTAATAATTATAATATTCTAAAAATCTATGATTAATCCAATGAAACAAAGACCGCTAGCATAATTTGCGTAAACCCATTTGCAGTAAATGGTAAACCATGTCATAGTCTGTACAATGGGATTTACATACAAGTCTGGAGATATTAAAAGCCAAATATTTTCGTAGACAAATGTAAAAATAAGCAAAAACTAAAAGGATTTCGACGGCCATGAGGGTTTTAATTAGTAAATATTGGTTAATGAACAAACTTTTAAATATTTATACTGACTTTAAATCCGTTGGGGGATGCAGGGGATGATTTCGGTTTGGCCGAGGGTGAGCGCAAGCGATTATGGGACGTGTGATTTAGGCCATCGGGTGCTCCTTACATGATTTGTAATACCGCCCCTATTATGAACTCATGTGTAACTACTGATCTACATACATACATGCATGTGATACCGAGATACACGCATCCTAACTTCATGCAACCACAATAACGTAACAACGGTAAATCATTGGGTATTTAGAGTGAGATTAAAGGTGCGTTCATACTCGCGTCGTTGCGTATCGGTCGACGTCGACGGATATCGGTGCACGAGTTGAAGCAATGTCAACTTTTGTCCGTCGACGTCGCGCGATGCGCAACGACGTGAGTATGAATGCACCTTAATTCTGTGAACTATTTTATTTTACAATTATGGGCGGTTTATGTCATTAAATCGTAAACGGTATCATCTGTAATGACTTATTGTACGGTTTATCGGTGAACTCAGTGGATATTTTTGTCTCAATTTTCTATTTTCATATGAAATAAACCAAATCAGACTTTTAACATTTGACCTTGCTGGGCCAGAAATATAACGGAAATAGCATCTCTCGCAGTGGCGTAACAGCCGGGGGGGGGGGGGGGGGGGGGGGGGCAGGGGGGCACAGTGCCCCCCCCTGAAGGTGCTCAGCAGGAAATTCAAACCTACCCACCAGGAAAAATGGGGGGAAGGGAAAAGAGGAAAAGAAGGGGGAAAGGGAAAGAAAAGAGAGAGAGAGAAAGGAAAAATGGAGGAAATTGAGAAAAAAGGGGAAAGAAAGAAAAGAAGAAAGGGAAAGAACGAAAGAAAGAAAATTTCGCAGTACAAAAAGCACAATGTTGTGCTTTTTGTACTGCGTAATTTTGTTACCGTGCAAAATT